>PVIC010037151.1:0-18224 GCA_004025085.1 Thryonomys swinderianus
AAAAAAAAAAAAAAAAAAAAAAAAAAAAAAAAAAATATATATATATATATATATATATATATATATATATATATATATATATATATATTAATTGGAAAAGTCTCCTTTGGGGTCAACAATGGAGGAGAGATTTTGGTGGCACCAGATAATATGGGGCCAGAGTGAGAGTGTATTCTCCAATTAGAAAAATAGCCCATCTATGCTGACCTTGTCTAGAAGAACAGATTCCCAATTCAAGCGTAGAGCAGCTCTTGAAATATAAATAACAATCACATGGAGAAACCATGAATCATTTTATGCCCAGCCAAAGAAGCTAGGTGGAGCCTTACTCACCCAGAGAAGGGACCAAGGATCCACGGCTAGCTTTCCTGAAATGTTTTATACCCTATAGAGTATGTCCTGAATTATTGCATGGCTCCTCAGAAAGGTTGAGAAATAAAGCAAAACAGAAAATCAATTATAATGAGAATACTAGTGTTTAACTTTTTGATTAAGAAGAAAAGCTGATAATGGAAAAGCTCTGGCAATTTAACTCTTGTTAGAAGAAAAAAATATTGTTCCAAAGCCCTCAAATTTTTACTTTTTTATACATTAATGTCTTTATTTTGTTTTGATCTAATACAAATCCAATGCATTTTTTAACATTATGTTTTCTTTTGGGAGTTATGTATGTATGTATGTATGTATGTATGTATGTATGTATGTATTGACAGGTTCTTGTTATGTAGTTCAGGCTGGTCTTTCACTCCTGATGATCCTCCTGCCTCAGCCTCCTGAGTGCTGGGATTACAGATGTGATTCACTATGGTCAGCTCTCTCTATATATATGTTGTATATAATCCACATAATAAGGAAAATATAACAGAAAGTCCTCTAGAATTCTCAAGCCACATTTTGTACAGCACAGTGCTCTCATTTTTTCTAAAATACACTAAATGTTTTCTTTTCCTAAATTCAGACTAAAATTGTATTCTACAACCTGCTTATCTGTTTTACTAAAATAAAAATATCTTTTCATGTCTGTAAAGAGGAATCATATTTTCAGACCTGGTCTATATAGCCTATTCCAAAGCAAGTTTTGCAAAATATGGGGAAGTTTCAATATATCAAATTTGATTCATCCACTCATTTTAAAATAATTATAATTATGAAGTGAATTATATTGGGTAATAAGTTAAATGTCCATGTCATTTTTGTGTAGGTGGGTATCTCTCTCTATGCATACCATGCTGCATTCTCTTCCTCAAATATAGTGCAGGGGTTTAAAAATTTACTATAATTCAGTGAAGTTCTTTTTCCCACTCACTCCACTTGCTAATCACCTGTTCTATCCTAGCTATTTTTCAGGCTATTTTCCTTAGAAGGAAGCTTTCTTCCTCTCACGCCAAGTGGAGGAACAGGTAGGGGACACTTTGGCAAACTGCAAAGGCTCATCTTTGCCACTCTGAGGCCTTCTGAAAAGCTTTTGTTATGACCTTGACGAGTTTTAGAAAAAAAAAATTTCATTGATAGTAAACTCAGATACAGCTTTAGCAGGCAAAATACAAGAGCATTAAAATGGATAGGAAATAATTTCTTGCATCCTGTCAGCCACTGTCTACATTTTGTAGAATCCCTATTTCTCCAGAATTTAAAGAGTGGAATGTACTGTCCTTTTAGAAGTCTGGTATAATTGAATGTCAACATAGCACTACTTTGGTGCAATCTATCACTGAGCATGATGTTACCTAACAATTCCTAATAAACATTGACAGATTCATTTCTGCTAGGTTAAGAGAAGGCAGATGTCTACCAAAGGTTACTGCATTGTTTCTAACTAATGTTCACAGATCCCAGGAGTTAGGCAAGAACAAATCAGTACATGGAAGAAACAGAAGCCATGGACTTCCTGTCACAGTGGTTCTTAAAAACTTCTAAGACACTAACATTTACAGGGACCTTCGAAATATTACCTATGACACACCCAGCCATTTTACAGATGGAAAAAATCAAAGCTTTAAGAAAGGAGAGAACACAAAGTCTACTGGCCTCAGCACCTCAATCCTTTTGTATCTAGCTTACTTACAATTTAACTTGACTAAGAAAGACTTTGAAAAATTCAGAACAGTATTAAGGATTAACAAACACAGAAGACTGAATTTATGAGCTAGTTTCTGAAGTTCTGCTTGGTAGATTTGTAAGCAAGAGATCCATATTGTTAAAATTCATTTTTTAAGTCATCAAGATGATCAAAGTTTGCCCTGTTTATAAAAGGAAAGAAAGTCCACAATCACATTTTTTTTTAATTTTTTGAGACAGGGTCTCGCTTTGTAGTTCAGGCTGGCCCTGAGCTCACTATGTAGCCCAGGCAAGCCTTGAACTCAGCAATCCTCCTGTCTCTGCCTCCCGAGTACTGAGATTACTGGTGTGAGCCACCATGCCCGGCACTGTGGTATGTGGTGTTGATTGCTGGTGGGCGTGAGTCATCACACCCAGCATTGTAAGTGGTCACCAGGATCGAACTCAGGACCATGCGTTTGCAAGGCAAGCACCAGAACCACTGAGCTAAATCTCCAGCCCCACAATCACATTTTAAGGATAGTAAGAAACACCAATACATTTGATTTGTATAATCACTCTTTTCCCTTTCCCAGAGTAAAATTTTACTGGAGACCACATTCTTTAGCTATTCAACTTGTTTTTGGAAACTTACAATGCCAAACTGATTTTTGTTCTTCTTAGTATTCAAAAACAAACCAATATGTCTTTTATTACTCTGATTAGGGCCAGAGGTTATCATCACATATAGTCATGTCACAATGCTTCCAATAGTTTAATATATATGTAACTTAAGTATAGTCAATATGTTTCTTTGAGATATTGGTTTTAAGAGTTTTTACTTAACATAGAATAACTTTTATGGGGCTGGAGGGTTAGCTCAGTGGTTCAGGCGCCTGCCTCACAAGCACAAGGTCCTGAGTTTGATCCTGGGTGACCACATACAATGTTGGGCATGGAGACTCACGCCCACTAGCAATCAATACCACATACCACAGTGCCAGGGGCGTGGTGGCTCACGCCTGTCATCCCAGCACTCGGGAGGCAGAGACAGGAGGATTGCTGAGTTCAAGGCTTGCGTGGGCTACATAGTGAGCTCAGAGCCAGCCTGAACTACAAAGCGAGACCCTGTCTCAAAAAAAAAAAAAATAATAACTTTTGTGATCTCAGGAAGCTACGTATCTGACCCTTGTTCTTCAAAATGGAAGAGATGATCATAGCAGCTACCTCACAGTGGTTTATTATGAAGATTAAACGGGTTAATATTGTAAAGCACTTGGAACAGTGTCTGACAAACAGCACTAGATAGGTAAATCTGTTACATAATAAGCCATGTCCATGGTATCATATTTCAGACCAAACCTAACAGGGTCAGGGCTTTTTTCAGTTTTTACTGTATATCACAATGTATTATGGAACATGTAACAATGCAGATACTTAGGCTCAACTTCAGATTCACTGAATTCAAACCTCCAGGAAGGTTTGAAAGGAGACAGAAGGGACCTGGATACCTGTCTGTCTGTCTGTCTATACGCATGTAGTATGCTGAGCCTGTGTTTTAAAGTTTTCTACTAGATACACTTGGTTAAGAAACATTGGTATAGATACCGGTGACCATGTGAGGTAGTTTTCAACATTCATTGGAATGTTGAAAGCAAAACTTATTAAACTGGCCGGGCGTGGTGGCTCACACCTGTCATCCCAGCACTCAGGAGGCAGAGGCAGGAGGATTGCTGAGTTCGAGGTTTACCTGGGCTACATAGTGAGCTCAGCGCCAGCCTGAACTACAAAGCGAGACCCTGTCTCAAAAACAAACAAACAAAATAACTTGTTAAACTGTTACTGCATTTCTATACACTGGCACCACCCATTCACCCAGTTTATCCCCAGGGCAAATTTCTTAATGTATCTTCATCCTCATTTCACCACATCTAGACTACATTTATATGGATAGTACATTAATTTAGATAAGTCAGTGAAGATTCTAGGAAGAAAGAGATTTGACATATCATTTAGAAAATGATTGCCTCTGCTACCTTAGCTTCAAGGCACAGTTCATTGTAATATTCCTGGTGCTAGTTTTTAGACCCTGTGCAAATTTGTCTGCTTTGCTCTGAAGTATATTTAATAAAAGTGAGCTAAAAAAGGATGTGAGGGACACAGAGGGGTACATAGTAATAAAGGAAAGGCTATTCACGGAGAAATCATTGATTATTTGAAGATGTAGATTTTTCTGTATATTATAAGAGTCCTCTCACAACTCACATTAATATTTGCTAAATTCACGTGGTCTTTGTTGAGTTTCAAGATCCTGAGAAACCAATCAAAAAATTTTTCATGAAGCTGGTTAGTCTAGACATTTATATAAATGGCAAAATTCACTTATTTATCCTTCACAGTTATCATATCTGTCAGCCAAAATGTCAGCAGCTGCTCCTATGAAACATTTGAGTTTAGTTGGTATCATAGTCTTTGTAATGTTTACTTCAGGGAACTGTTTTTCAGGATGTCAAGCATAACTTAGGGTACAAAATAGTTAAAATTAAAAGGCAATCGTGGTTGGATGTGGCAAACCATTGGGGCAAATGAGGAAGACACGTTCTGGTTCCAGTACTATGTAAGCTATCTCCCTGAAGTACTAAGAAGAACAAATGAGAAAAGATTGAATTCCGAGCATGGAAGTCAAAAAAGAAGAGCTGGTACTGCGTTTCAAAACAATAGAAAGCCTTTCAGGTTTCTCTGCAAATGAGTTTGAACTACTTTCTGTTTAGAGCCTTCATTTCTCTCTTCCCCTATACTCAATGTCTCCCCTACGACCAGGAACTTGCAGTATTCAGCTAATTCAGCCAGTTTTCAAGTACCCTCCCAGTTTAAAATCCAGACTCACTTAAAACAACCTCAGAGAACTCTCCTCCAGAACTGGGAAGTGGGGAATTGGTTAGAGGAAGGAGGAGGCATAAACACACAGACACACCTAAATGATGTTACCTCCCTCCTCCTAGGCATTGGATCTTGGCTACCAAATTCACTCTAACTGCTGCCTAAAAGCAAAACCTTCAATGTAGTAAGCCTTAGTCACACCCACTTTCACAATAATAATTAAATTCATACAAAGTGTGGTTACAAACCATTTCTTTCAACAGCAATAATAATACAACCTCACAGCCAACATTTATATAAAAGTTTGAACTTCTAGGTATCTGTACACTGAGACTATCTTACCCTTATTCAATTGCGGTCATACTCATGACTGCTAGCTTTTCTTCAAGACTGTCAGTGGACTACTCTGCTGACTCCATATTCCCATACTTTGATTTTTCGCAAAGTAGTTTTTGTCCTAACTCTCTGCTCCTTCATATCATGGTCACTTCATATGCTAGCAGGGAGTAAACAGGTATGGTGAGCCAGAAGGACAAGCTTGTGCTTCAACAGTTATGCGTTTGGGAGAAATGAGTTGAGATAAATAAGCATGAAACCAGGTCCCATCCCACACAAGTCACATTTCATGTAACTACCAGATTTTGTCAAACCCCATTAGAGCAGCTCTAATATACATCAACTTTGAAACTAAAGAGTATTTTTCCATGTGTGTCATACGAGCCTTTGAATAGTTACCAAGTGCTTGGCCATTCCATTTACTTAAAAGAGCCTTGATACTCTTCAGAGGCCAGATACTATATTGCCAGCAAAGTTTACTTTTGCTTGATGCTTTTCAATCAGATGTAATTTTTACGTTTCAGTGCCTATGTCTCTATTCTAGCTTCATAAATTTGTTTTCCCAAATTATTAGCATAAACACACAGTCTCTAAAATAATTTCAAATTGCCTTCTTCACTTACAGTGTCAGTACACATAACATGCAGTTTTTATGCACTTAAAAGGTTTTCTTTGCCTTTGACTCAAAGGCAACTGGCTGACAGGTGACTGATGAGGAAAATTTACACCTACTTAGTAGCTATTCAGACCAGATGGTTCCCAGATTTTGTCAGAAAGAATGAAGCAGAATATTATCCAACACTTGCAACAAAATAAAAGTCTCACTGAAAACCGAAAGGTTACATTGGACTGAGTTAGTATATAATGGATATAAACAAAGCAAGCTCTTTAATTAGATAAATTATTTTTTTTTGAGACAGGGTCTCTCTTTGTAGTTCAGGCTGGCTCTGAGCTCACTGTGTAGTCCAGGCAAGCCTCGAACTCAGCAATCCTTCTGTCTCTGCTTCCCAAGTGCTGGGATGACTGGAGTGAGCCACCACACCTGGCACTGCGGTATCTGGTATTGATGGCTGGTGGGCGTGAGTCTCCATGCTCAGCATTGTATGTGGTTACCGGGGATCGAACTCAGGACCTTGCACTTGCGAGGCAGGCGCCGGAACCACTGAGCTAATCCTCCAGCCCTTATTAGATAAATTTTGACATGGAGCTCAATGATAGAAATATAAAATCTGTGAAGACCTGCATGGAATTCTGCTGAGATAACATCCTACCTCTTATACTGCGGATGGAATCAAGAAATAACTACTGCTTATCACAGGATGATTGGTTAGCATTGTGGCTGTATTAAACCAGTCTTTTCTCCAATCACTGATGAATCAAAAATGCAGCTTTTTCAAAAGGGAGAGCACCTTTGTCACCTAAGCATTTGCTCAGCCAACCGTGATGAGGCATACCTCTAGCATGCCATTTGCATTTGCTTGTGAAGAATATAGCTGTTGATAATTATCTGGCAACAAATTATAAGCAGCTTTGCTCTTAGTTGTTAGGATTACACTCAAAAATGGAAATGGACTTCATCCTACCCTTGCATTTTTACGATTTGAAGTGAATAGGTCAAAACTGCCTTGTGATGACCTTTATTAAAATATTTGACTTTCATCATGGAAACTGTCATGGCAGCTTCCTCACTTGGTACGGAATCATGTTCCTATTTAAGAGAGAATCAATTAATTAGCATGTCAGCCCTTTCCTGCTCTGTGAACACTTTAGTCACTATTGTGTCAGTGTCATACAAAACAAGTTAACTTTAAGTTATATACCTTTTTTTTTTTTTTTTTTTTGAGACAGGGTCTCGCTTTGTGGTTCAGGCTGGCTCTGAGCTCACTATGTAGCCCAGGCAAGCCTTGAACTCAGCAATCCTCCTATCTCTGCCTCCCGAGTGCTGGGATGACAGGTGTAAGCCACCACGCCTGGCACTGTGGTATGTGGTGCTGATTGCAGGTTGATTGTTGGTGGGTGTGAGTCACCACGCCCAGCATTGTATGTGGTTACTGGGATCGAACTCAGGACCTTGTGCTTGTGAGGCAGGCACCGGAACCACTGAGCTAAATCTCCGGCCCAAGTTATATACTTTTTATGGAGGAAATGGTTCACTTTTATCTTATAAACTACTACTTTTCTAGTTTATTTATTCAGCAAATTTGAGTCTCCTTGCATGCCTTACTATAAAAGACATTTGTTATCAATATTTGGCCAATTTTCTCTTAATGACAGCAAGGCAAGGGAAAGAAGAGGAAGGTTACAAAATACATTTATATGATATTGTAACAACAAGGGAGACTAAAAACCTTCCAGAGATGCAGGAGGAGGGTAAAGCAACAACATTTATTATCAGCTAACAGGCCAGCCCCTAGGAAATGAGCCCTCTTAGGATTCACCCCAAATTTCAGTTTCTTCTGGGGTTATATAGGCTACGATAGAGTGGAGTTGTCTGCTGAAAGCTCATAGGCCTAGCCTACGTGACTGTCTGCAGGTGAGTTAGGTAAAACTTAAAACTTTAACTGAACATTATTTTCCATAGAAATAGGCAGATTGCATCTATATGGGGCAAGTATCCTGGAAGTGACTGACAGTGCAAAAAGTACACACAGTAAAAGTAAGCTCAGCAAGTCTGTGACAAGGAACATCAAGCTTTGGTGGTCACAGCCTAAGTGAGCACTATGAAATTTTAACTTTCTTGATTTCCACTTTCCACAACAATACGCTGATTCATCTTGATTAAAATTTGAGGTGCCCAACCCAAAATGACTATAAAAGTGGTCCTGAAATAATAACTACTGTTCCATAATTTTAAATAATCTATTAGTCAAACATAATCCATTGTTTAGTCCTTAAGACATTTATGAAGCATCTACCATGTACCATATGCTAGACACTGAGGACTGTCCTGGAGATACAGTGATATATTGCTTTTGCTCTTTCCTGACAACAGAGATCCTGCTGTTACCTTGCCCTACAAAGCTATTCTGTCAGATAGAGATAGCTACTGCTCAGCGTTGGAAATAAGGCTAGAAAAGAGAATTGATTAATTAATAACTTTCTAGAAAAAAATCAGAAGGCCAAGAGAGCATTTACATGGTTAGCTGGTAACTTTTTAATTGGGGTCCTAGCCAGCAATTCCAACTACTGTTAAGACTGAGAATCCTTGCTCTGTCTAAGGTCTTTGCCTTAGCCAAGCACACATATGTCACTGTTCATGTGATTTTGCTCCTACTGAATAGGAGTAATAAAATAGGAGTAATAGAAGAATAATAAAATCCAAGTAATTATATCAGTGCAGATGTCTAGCTTGGCCAAACAATTCACTTGCTCCAATTAATTAATTTATTTGGTAGTTTAAAAAATGCATGATAAAACTTTGATAAATTGTTAGGCATAGGGAATAGGATATTACAAGTAAATGAACTTCTAACCAAAAGTCAAGCAGAAGGCATTTTGGTTTCCAACCTCCATTGAAAACTATTTTTAAATAGCCAATACAAATTTTTCAGCTCAAGTGACTGCAGACTAGAACTGCATTTTTACTGGGTAGTGATAGTGTTTAGGAGGTCACAGTGACAATGACACACACCAGCACTCACTTCGCAGATTAAGAAAGAAAATGGGGGATGCCTAAAACTGTGGTTTTACCTAAAAGCATTTTTTGGATGCCATCTTCCACATGCATTGATACTAACTTGTTTGAGTTTTAGCCCCTCTCCACAAAATTAAATGAGTAATAATAATAACTTTAAAATCTATTTTAGTATTTCAGTGAAGTACAGCCTCCTACAGTATGAACTAGCTGCTTAACTTTGGATAAAAATAAGAAATCGTATGGGGATCTTAGACAGAGGAAGGGTTTAACACCTCTCTACAGAGGAAACAGACCCAGGAGAAGACAAAGGGACTCAGACAAAACCCTACAGTTGTCAGAGCCAAGGTTGATGTCCAGATCCCCACTATTACAATGTAGCATTTGCTCTGCTACACACACCACCAATGAGAAATTGTGAGGTTATACAAATCCTCTGCTCCCTCCAGTTAGTGCACACAAACTTAACTAGCTTCACTTCATCAAATCAGTACTATAATTACTATTGTTATTGTTATTATTATTATTATTATTATTATTATTATTATTATTATTATTTTCTTTTGGAGAAAGGGTTTCACTTTGTAGTTTAGGCTGGCCCTGAGCTCACTATGTAGCCCAGGCAAGCCTAGAACTCAGCAATCCTCCTGCCTCTGTCTCATGAGTGCTGAGATTATAGGCATGAACCACCACTCCTGGCACTGTGGTACATAGTACTGATTGTTGGAGGGTGTGAGTCACCTCACCCAGTATTGTTGTATGTGGTTACCAGGATTGAACCAGGGACCTTATGCTTGCTAGGCAGGCGCTGGAACCACTGAGCTAAATCTCCAGCCCAGTACTATAATTATTTTACCTATTAGGATATTTTATTTATTGTTTGTTGTGTATGTTTTGGTTTTAATATTATTTATTTTATCAGTGCATATCAGCTATAGAGAATCATGAATTTGTTTCTAGTGTATTTATACATGGATACAACTTATTTTGAGGATTTTCGTCCCCTAGTACTCACTTTCCTTTTCCTTCTGCTCTTTTCTAGGAGTCTTCCTTTTACTTGCCTGTCATCTCTCTGCTATGTTTTATTAGTTTAGAACCCACATACAAGAGAAAATGTGCAATATTTGATTTTTTTCAGTCTGGCTTATTTTGCCTAACATAATGGTCTCCAGCTCCATCCATTTTCCCGCAAGTGACATAATTTCATTCTCCCTTATAGCTGAATAATATTTTATTGTTGTTGCTATTAACCAGTCTAAAGATGTAAATATTATTACAAAGTACATTTTTGGATTTTCCACAGTACTTTGAAACAGGAAATGCAATTTGCTATGCTGAAAACTGAAAGGAGTTAACTTATTTTAGAAGTACATTGAAATGAAACTTGGAAAGATCATCAGTCTGCTAGGTTCCATGGCTAATATCCTTTGATTGAAATGCAAATCAATTTTTTCCAGAATATTTATTAGTGCTAAGAATTCCTGCATATAGAAATAAAAGCATATGCTTCTTTAATATGACATTTTGTTATTTGTATATGAAGCTTTTCAATTCATATGTACAATTAGGAAACCTACTGATTTGACTATTTTGCTCAGAAGATGAAGTGTGAAATTTTTCAATTTCAAAGTTAACGTATCTGTGATGTTTGCTGATTTAACTTCTGGAGAAGTTTGTCTTTGGTGCTAGATAGCGAACTCAAGCCCTCGCACTGGCCAGGCAGGCTCTGTGACTCTGAGCTACATCCCTGTCCTGGAATATGTCTTCTTAAGCATACAAAGATCAGATATTCAAATTATGAGAAAATATGGATTTGTATGGGTAAGTTTTCTCCTTCTACCTTTGCAAAAGAAAAGTTAGCTTACTTGAAAGCAGAAGCATGTTAGTCATTTCGGTTGCTCTTTTCCTGCCCTGCTACCAGAGTACACCCTTAATGTAGCATTCAGAAAATGTTAGAGTGCAACTGAGTGATTTTCTCACAACAAATTTTACAGCACAGGATTTTATATTTAACTATGTATCAAGACGACAGTTAACTCTGGTTTCTTTTCTAAATATGACCTTTTAGTCATTACTGTAAGTATTAACTGATAAAATAGCAAATAGGATAAAATGAGACACAGCGGTTTAGAGTCCACACACAGGAATGCATGTCTGTGCTTGTCATTACTATATCTTTATCACTGCCAAAACATTCACGGTGTAATACTGAAAATAATATGAAACCAGTTATGCCTTTGTAATACTGAAAGAATGGACAAACGCTCTAAACGTCATGTAAGTTAGGCATTAAATCAGACATTAACTATTGTTAAGAACTGCTTTTTGTGAGCTCCCAGAAATCACATATTTAAATCTACTCTCCATTGTGAGGGTGCTTGGAGGCAGGGATATGGGAAAGTAACTGGAACATAAAGCTGGAGCCCTCGTCAGTGGGATTAGTACAAAGTCCCCTATGAGCTTCCTTGCTTCTCACACGAACTGAGAACACAGCATAGGACACCTAGCCACACAGCAGGAAGAAGGCCTTTATTGGTCAGACACCAAGTATATTAGTTTCTTGGTCTTAGATATCCCAGCCTCTAGGATTTTGAGAAGTCTGTAGTTAGAAGCGAGCTATATTTCTATTTTAGAAGCCTAAATGGAGTAAATCAAATATCTAGAATTGATGCTGCATGTCTGACATGATTTCACCAATGGAGTATTCCTATTTAGGTGCCAATGAAGTTACAACATGGCATCATAATGTGTTTGTGATGATTTCAGAGACAATACTCAAGGTAGGGTCACATTTTTCCTCAGATTTACAAATATGCAGTTTATGAGGCAAAATGAAAAATATAAGCAATATCTTAAGAGCTGTACCTGTTGGAGGCTGGAGATTTGGCTCAGTGGTTCCAGCACCTGGCTAGCAAGTGCAAAGTCCCTAGTTCAATACATGGTAAACACATACAACAATACCAGGCATGGTGACTCATTCCCACCAGTACTCAGTACCACCTATCACAATTCTGGGCGTGGTGGCTCGTGCCTGCAATCCCAGCACTCTGGAGGCAGAGGCAGGAGGACTGCTGAGTTCAAAACTTGGCTAGGTTACATGGTAAGCTCAGGGTCAGCCTGAATTACAAAGTGAGACCCTGTCTCAAAAAAAACCAAAACAAAACAAATAAATGAAAAGAGTTGTACCTGTTTCTTTTTGGCCATATTTAGAGACAGCCAGGCAATACAGGCAGAAAAGAATTCCAGATTAAGACCAGAGTTATCTGCAATAGTTTTCTCCATGAGCAACTCTGTGATGGTAAAATATTCTACACTATGATGTGCAAGGAGTAGCCACTAGGTATGTGTCTCCAGTGAATACATGAGATGTTGTTCTATGACTGAAGAAACTAGATTTCCATTAATTCAAACTTAAGTTTCAGTAGCCACATAAGAATACTAACTACCATACTGCACAACAGAGATCTCGACTTGTCACATAAATTTGTGTCAACTAACCAAGAAGGAGAGAGGACATGGAGCAAGAGGACTAGGTCACCAGATTCCATTATCTGAGGCATAAATGCCTAGCCAGATGGATTTAAGCAAATCATGTGGTCTACATGGCTTTATTTTCCTTGTCTATTGTCCTGTTGAAGTGGGTTCTGCAGACAATTTAATGATACAAAGTGAGTGACATGACACACATACTGCCATGCCTGGAATAGAGTAAGTACTCACAATATAATGGCTGATACGATTATTACACAATCATCCCTAAATCCTGAACTAATTTTGGGTTGTCCAGATAGTTTTACTGTCTGTGGAAGTGTTTAAGTGTGTAGCCACAGAAAAAGAGACAGAATGTAAACGATTCAAAGTTTTCAGCACTTCAGAAAATAGTTCGATTTTATTCTCTCTCATACATTGTGGGAAAGGATATTACATATTAATATCATATATTATGCCAAATTTGGAAATTCACTTCTTTTCATGACAGTATGGGAGGTTTTGACAAGAAACACCTAAAATGAAATGAAAACAATTTAAGATCTATAGAGGAATAGGAGTATCAGTATAGCATGATGAAAGGGGCTCTAAATACATATAAAAACAGAAACAAGGTATTTTACATCATTCTTTCAGGAAACCCCATCAGAGACTTAAATGCTTCTGATGTTTTTTTTTTAATGTAGCAGTATCTGTTATGCTCATGGCATGGTCTTCGAAGAACCAAGAATTCCATTCCAGATAGCAGTATTGAATATACACCTGTTGCTCTCCAGGATTTTCTTGTGAAATATGAGAATTCCGAGTTTTTAGTTGAGGATATGTCCAACTCACATAAAAATTAAGGCTCCATGTCTTCTCACAACTCATTGTAACCAATAGGACTAAGTCCTGACCAAAGAGATGTATGTTCAGTATGCAGGTTGTAAGAATATACTTCCCTATCTGGCTCCTTGATGTATATGCACACATGATGGCGAGGGGAAGGCCTCTTTGACCATGAGACATCCCTTATCATAGAGGCTAGGCACAGAAGAGTTGCAACGTCAAAGAACTACATCATACCACCCCTGCTATCTACTTCTAATTGAATGCATGAGAGGAAAATCTATCTTGTTTAGGACACTTTTGGTTAAGAATTTCTGTCACTTGCAGCCAAGTTTAACTCTAACTAATTATAGATTTTCTAGATGAGTCAATGTAAACATCTCTTTCCAGTGCACAAGAAATTCAAATCAGATTTGTTGTGGCTTCTCTTTCTTAAGTGAGCAACACACTGTCAGCACATAATCAAATAAGGATTTAGTGTACTTTGTAACTTAGAGGATTCCGGGGCCAGTCAAAGCTCAAATAGGCTAAGGCTATAGGAAAGGGGAAGAACAGTGAAATGCAGAATTATGAATATTATGGGATGTGTAGCATCATTTACAGCATCTATCTGTTGAATAGCAACAGAAATATAAAATGGAAAAGACTAAGTCCTGTTTCTAAAAACTATCATTTACCCTTAGAAAGGCTTAGAATTTTTTTCTACCATTCAATGATAGTTGACTTTTGAGAAAACTATTTGCTATACAGCATCTGTTACTGGGCAAATAATGCAAATTTAGGATGCATAACACTAATCAAAAATTTAAATTTCTCTGAATTTTGGATTGCAGATTTTTTTGGATTAATGATGCTTAACCTATAAACTCCATGCAAATATTCTAAAATTTAAAAAAAATCCAAAATATGGTACAAAATATGGTTCTCCAGCCTATTACATAAGGGATATTCAACCCCTACTTTAGGGTAGGTTTGGGAAGAAAAGGAGCTAAAGGTATACGAAAAGTTGTATCCTATCAAAAGGAAAGATTCCTGGTCATTATTCTTTGAAGCATAAACTGGCATTTAGAAGAAAAGATCATTAATCAGAACCACTATTAGGGCAACTTGGATAGCAGTTTTAGAATTCAACAGATATCTGCCTTATTATTTTTAAAAAATCTGAACTTATAGAATTTTGGGGAAAAGTACTCCCGTAGGCCAGTAAAAAAAAAAAAATCAACTGTTTCTTCCAAATTAAAACTGGATTCCTTGTTCAGGGTGCACGAAGTACTTAATTTTCAAGAGCCACACGTGAGTATTGACATTTCAAGTGTAATAGATGTAACTTTATTTACTGTAGTAAACATATATTCATGTTGATTTATTTAAACACTTCAATGAAGTGGCAGCAAACTTTAATCAAATATCAACTTAATTGGGCTGTGTTTGATTTAAAAGTTTGAAAGTACTATAAGATTTGTTAAAGGCTGAATTTAGAAAAGCTATGATCATTAAAAATTTACATTATGTGCTGAGGCTATTGTGAATTTAGTGGCAAATTTCCAAGTAGCAGACCTTTTAAAAGACTAATTGCTGGTGACTATGTAATTCCCCTAGTGCTGAGCATGCTTTACCACTGACTTGCAAATACCAAGTTAGAAAACTGCCCAGAGCCTGAACAAGGAAAAAAGAGGCCTGAAGTGTAGAAGTGTGTTTGTGTGTGTGTGTGTGGGGGGGGTTGTCTATTGCTATGCGTTTGCATTTTCTTTTTAATTTCAAAACTGTACTTTGAGTAATTGTCATAGTCCTGGCTAAGATCATAAAGTTTTAGAGAATATGTCTGCATTTTTAGAAATCCCCTCTTCACTATTCTTTCTGGGTATGGCAATGTATTCCAAACACAGTACAATACAGTCCTCTATAAAACTCAAACAAATACAATTAGTGAAAGAAAGCTTATTTATAA
Source organism: Thryonomys swinderianus (assembly GCA_004025085.1). Lineage (NCBI taxonomy): Eukaryota > Metazoa > Chordata > Mammalia > Rodentia > Thryonomyidae > Thryonomys > Thryonomys swinderianus. The sequence goes on from PVIC010037151.1 coordinate 15,153, forward strand.
AATTTAATTTTTCAGATTTCTCTTAGACAGTTTTGCACCCTGCAGGCAAAGCCTTGCAAAGTTTTCATGAAGCAATGAGTATAAACAAATTCACTGTGTGATAGAAGATTTGGGGATGATACAAAAAGGAGAAATGCTTATTTTCACCAAGGGTCAAACAAATTCCCCGTAATTAGGCATTATTTTCTAATTTTCATTATGAGAAGTAAGAGATAGTAAGTCTCTTACAAACCTGTATTGTCAAATACAGTAGCCATTAGTTACATGTAGTTATTAAGAATATCAAAAATGGCTAGTACCGCTGAGGGACTATGGTATTAACTAATGAAAATTAATTTAATCCTAAATTGCCATATATTTTTAGTAATTTCTATACTGGAGAGCAACGATCTGGTGGTTTAACCAATTTTGCTTCTTTTTTCCAGACTACTACAGAGAAGGTGATACAAGGGTCAGTTCCTCAAATCCTATACTGTCCAATCTCATAGCCACTAGACACTTGCAGCTACTGAGGAAATAAAATGTGGCTTTTGCAAATTGACATAGGCTACAGATATAAAACATACACTAGATTTTTATATGTCAGTATGAAAAAGGTACCAATCATAAATATTTTTAAATTACTTGGTAAATGATTTTGATATATTGTGTTAAATATTAAATGTTATTAACCTGGATCAATTTTATGTTTTTATTTAGCTACTAGAAGTTTTTAAATTACATTAGTAACTCATATTATATCATATTTTTGTGATGCTGGAGATAGAGCCCAGAGCCCTGCTCATCTCATGCTATATTTCCATTGGACACTGTCATCTTAGACAAATCAGGTCAAAGATTCAGTTGATTTTGCATTTGCTAATTGAAAAAGAGACTGGCTCAGATTCATGGCACTTCAAAAATAAACAAATAAAACCTCCTTAGAACATAGAAATAGTACATCGCTACCTGCTGACACTGAAACCACCTTTAACACCCAAGCTAACATCAAGAATGGTCAAACACAAGAAAATATTTTGAAAACTTCATTGCTCTTCTTGTATAAATGAATGAATACATAGATTAATCAATTAAAATCAAATCGGGTAGCAGGTGTGGTGGCTCATGCCTATAATCCCAGCACTTGGGAGGTAGAGACAGGAGGATTGCTGAGTTCGAGGCTTGCCTGGGCTACACAGTGAGCTCAGAGCCAGCCTGAACTACAAAGCGAGACCCTGTCTCAAAAATAAAACAAAACAAAACAAAACAAATCAAATCAGGTAAAACAGCCTCTCAGCCTTATACAGAATAAAATAGCATATCAAGCATACATTGAGTATTAGAAAAGTAAAAGAAAATGGAACCCTAAGGAAAATACACGTTACTAAAGCCATGATAGTTATATGGAATAATAAACAATATATACTAAAAGTATATCATCTTCCAAGACCAAATTCCTATATTCACCCTAAATCTACCTTCAACCAAAGAATTGTCTGTGTGAGGGCTATATACAACTCACTACATGGAGTGAGATATAAAGGACACAGAAGTATCTTCCACCTCCTTTACTCCCCGCCATCTTTCATTTGCTACTTCATGTTACACATTCACATATATTCACACCCTTATGCTTTCTCTGAGTAATGAATGCAGAGCAAAGAAGCCACAGTGTAACAACAGCTGTTACACTGGAGAATTCTATTGAACCAGTATCAGACTTTACCACTTAAAATTTTCAGTCCAAATTCCAGAGCAGAGCTTGCAGTCCAAACTGGGAGGAAGTCTACAGATAATTTGAACTGTTTTGTTAGGGACAGGAGGGTGAAATAAGGCTTGATACATAATGACTCTTTATACAGAGACAGAACTGTATTGGGAGTCTATAAATACTCAGGAAGGCATTAACAAGATAAGAGTTAAGATTATATCGAAGTGGTGGCTCACACCTGCAATCCCAGCACTCGGGACGCAGAGGCAGGAAGATGGCTGAGTTCGAGGCCTGCCTGTACTACATAGTGAGCTCAGGGCCAGCCTGAGCTACAAAGTGAGACCCTGTCTCAAAAAAAAAATTAAAAAGATTATATCAAAGGTTTGATCTGCCAAAGACTGAAAAAAGCAGAATGAGGGAGAAAAGAACAGTCAAGATATATTGCTTGTATGCTTACTAGGTCTGAGCAACTTTTAAAAATTCTCTAAATGTTTATGAGGATAAAGAACAGTGAGGACAATGGATAGTAGCAATTATTAAGAACACAAAAAGAATTAAAACTATTCAAACCTATCAATATACAGAAGTGACAGTCATATTTTGATGGTAATCCCGCTTCTATATTTAAAATTACTACTAAAGTTCTCAGTGAGTCAAGAATAAATTTTTAGTGTTCGATTGTGTTATACTGGACACAGGGCAGGGATGGGACAAATACAGGAATGACAGAAGAACAAGCACTAGATTCATCAAGAAGCAAGAGTTTCAATCTAGAATTTGAAAATTATTTCTAGTAATGTTAAGAACTTGGTTCTTAAGTAAAGACTAAGAAGAAAGCAATGAGAAGGAAACAAAACGGGGAATTCAGTGAGAAATTCAGATGAGGAAGCAAAGAGTACAGTCTATACTGGAAGATGGGGTCAGGGTTGTTTATGTCACATGAAACTTTCTTTATGGGTCAGACTAATGGTGCTTGCAATTCTTGCTTTTGTCCAGCAATATTTGTCCTCCATTTATTTTTCAATTAGCACATATGGGGAGAACATGTAATACCCAAAGTGAAAACATCCATACAGTTGTGTCAGGGAGTAAACTCAGCAAAGCAATTTTTTTTTTTTTTTTGAGACAGGATCTCGCTTTGTAGTTGAGGCTGGCCCTGAGCTCACTATGTAGCCCATGCAAGCCTCGAACTCAGCAATCCTCCTGCCTCTGCCTCCTGAGTGCTGGGATTAGCAAAGCAAATTTTAACTATAGTGTTAACTACTTAAATAGGTAGTTTGAGCACTTCCTATAACTGCAATTCTACAAGGGCCTGGAAGTCTGAATGTTCTCTCTTCCTCAGTAGTACCTATTTTTTTTTTTTATTTTGAGACAGGGTCTCG
>PVIC010037152.1:0-18207 GCA_004025085.1 Thryonomys swinderianus
CTTCTATTTATTGACCTCATTGCTAGCTTAGATGTCACCTTCTCCTAAATGCTCTTTGGTGCTCTGGCTCAGAACCTTCCTTCCTGAATCCCTCTAGTACCTGTAGAAATGTGAAATTATTCAAGTGGTTGATTCATTCTATGGAGCTTTTGTGTGTGCCTTAGGAGTGCAAAGCTACTGCTACAGTTTGTACCACTGTGTCTTGCACAAAGAATGTACTAAGCATATGCTGAATTAATGAAAGAAGGAGTTAAGAGAAATCTTTACATTATTGCAGTAATTAGTTTCCAGGACCAAATAGGATCTTTCCATGGTTTAAACTGCAAACTTGCCCTAAGCCAAGAGCCTCTCTCTGTCTAATTTTGGTTGTGTAAAACTCCACTTCAAAAAATAAATTCTTCTGTTATCTTGAGGATGTTCAGATTTCAGGAATGCATTGAAATAAGCAAAAACAAGCTGCTAAGAGCCTCTCCACACAAGGTCCTGCTGCAGCATGAGTCACTTGCTGGGTCTGTGAGAGGGGACAGCATGAAAGAGACCCTGGATGGATGGATGGACATAGGAGGCAATGGACCCCATGTGCAACAGAAGACTCATGAAATTGCACTGCCTTGCAATGCTGTAGCCACCTTGGCTTGTGTACATACACTCTGTGCTGTCCTTAAAAAGCCAAGTGCCTGGAGACACACTTTCTAAAGGTACCTTTTTAACTAACACAGGGCTAGGTACATGTTCATGTACTTATACTTACAAATACACATACATACACATCTATGTCTGATGTGTGCATGTGTATGTATGTACCATGTAAATATATTTATTTTATGCATTTTAAGACCAAAAACACTTACACTTTTTCTGTGATCATAACAACAACGTGAAGGAAGGAACTACTGAACATAAATGTGCTTATAGTGAGGCAGATAGACATGCAAAGGAGCTGAAGCAAAAGGTGGTTTACAACAGAAGTACATTTCTATTCATTATGTCTCATCATTTTCTTGTAGCGTTGAGATGAAAAGACTGGTAGACATTGACTTCCACTGTTTCTAATCCACTGTTTCTAAATTTAGCTCATTCTAATTATCAGGCCTTTCCCAAGGCATTAACAAAGCCAGTTGGGGGTCTGGTGGCGGATCTCACAAGAGGAGTGAGTGGTAACTAAAGCATCTGCAATGGCACGCACACATCCTTTGATGGATAGAGCAGACTGAACTCGTATCTTTATCTTGCAAACTTGCGGTTTAGCTTGAGCCCCTGAATTGGTATGTGTGAGTTACAGTCTCCAGGGTGGAATTCCTGGCATGGACGGATGAAGGAAAGTGGGGGAAGAAGGCCCAGAGGGGCCTCTCTGCTGGAGAAGGAGGACCTCGCTGGCTTGCCAAAGGATGTCAGCATGTCACGAACGGGGTCCAAGGAGGTCCCCCAAAACACAAGTGGGGCCCTCAACTCACCCCTCTGTGGTGTAGGTTTTAGGTTTGCTAACTCCTGTCTGAGACAACATTTTTTTTTCTTTTGTGCTGTACTGAGGATCGAACTTGGGCCCTTGTGCATCCAAGGATCCAAGGTTGGCACGGTACCACTTGAGCTAAATAGAAAATATAATTTTTAAGACACAGTGGGAATCAAGAAGAGGTTTTCCAGGATGAATTTCAAAGCTGTGCACTCAGGGAGAACAGTCGGAGGGACCTCAAGGAGAGGTGCATCAGGCCCTGGGCGGGGCACGTTCCTGTGGTTTTGCGGGTGTCTTCAGAATGGGCATCTAGGATGTGTGTACCTGGTCTTTCAGGTCAACGGCTCATCAGGCTCCACTTGTACACTTTGAAGCTAGTATCCGCCACCCCTGAACAGTGCTGCGTCTTTGACGGCAGAGGTCTCTGGGGAGCGCCATTCCCCGTGAGCCCAAGTCACAGGTTTTTCCTGCCCTTGACACCTAAAGTTTTCCTTGGGGGGGGGGGAGTAGTATCCTGGAAGGGAAAACATCTTCAGTAACATTTGTGTCCTGAAGCTGTAGTTTTTCTTATACTTAGAATGTTATAATTACAATTTTTTTTGTCTTTTTTCTATCATTTAAAAAAAACTGCTTGGTGCCACAGCACCGAAGGTTGACCCCAGGAGGGCAGTGCTGACCGGGCAGCCAGATGGGCACCTCCACACAGACATTCCTCCTCTGTTTCCTGACTTGTCTGGCTGGGGCTTTAATGGCAGAATTATAAGTAATGCGTTCAGTGTCATCGATTTACTTTAATACAAAAATGACAGGTTTCATTCCCTTGTTCATTCATTAAACAACAACAAAAAAACCCCATAAGACTCCTGTGTGCCAGTGGGCAGCCAAATGGGGTTCACCAGCACTCATTCCAGGCTGCTGAGGAATGCGGTGCGGGACAAGCGTCCTGTCCCAGGCTCAGCATATTGGAGACTCTCAAGGTCCCACCTGCTCAGTGGAAAGCCCTGAGTTTCCAGGAAGGACTGGCCTGGAAGGAAGGCCAGGCTGTTCCTGTACGTCCCGCTGTCTGTGTCTTGCTTCTCATACTCCTCTCGTCCTCACTCTAAGAAAGGAGAAGACTCCCAGTCTGGTCCAATAGCCTGGTGCTGGCTATTGGGATTTCTTCCTGTCTCTTCCCAAGAGGGGCTGTTCTGTTGCTGGGTAGTAAGGTATAAGACAAAGGAAGTCTTATCCCAAGAACCTTACATTCTATATATGTAGGAAATATACGAACAGATAGCACACCCCCAAATAGTAAGTGCTGCAGGAAAAGAAGATAAGAAAAGAAAGGCAGCAATGGGGAATCCAGAGTGTTAGACACCGTGGGTGGGGGTTACTCCCTTGGCCTAGCAAAGATTGAAAAGTGATGTACAAAAGACAGCCTGAAGGCATGGGACATTTGAAATGGGCAGGTAGAGCATTGCCAGGGGAAAAGGTAGAGATGTGTTTTGTCACATTTTAATTTTTTCCTTGCTTTAAGCAGGTCCCTTCATGTGTCAAAAGGGGTCAATGTTACTGTCTCTCTTGCTGATCTCTTAGAGATGGTACGAAGATCAAAGATACTTCCCAAACAGTGGAAGCTCTTCTATTTGCAAAACACAGTTATGCAGTATGATGTTACAAGAAAGTGGAGTAACTATTTCTATAGCCAAATATCATAACTTGGTGTGAAGGTGAGAGAGAAGAGAAGAAAAGAGGAAGGGAGAGGAGAAGAGAAGGTGCAGGGTAAGGGTTGTGATCACACTACCAGTGTATTCACTGACCACATCCAGGTGAAGAGAAACCCTTCCTTCCCGGGAAAATCACTGCTGTTGGCCAAAATGGATTTGATCTTCTGAGCGTATTTGGCTTTAGGATTAGACTGCAAGTGCATGATAGATTCTTGGGTAATAATATTGCTTTAATCCTAATAAGCAAGTCTGTAAAAGCAGATTAATTTTGCAGGGCTTTGAATTAATTAGGCAAGAGAAAACATCATTAATTTCTAAGTGAAAAAAAGAAAACTGATGAAGGAAATACTTTTTAAGAACACAGAACAAATGTAAAACTTACAGATTTTTTTTTTGAGATAGAATTTCCCTGTGTTATGCAGACTGACCCTCCTGCCTCAGCTTTCTCAGAGCTGGGACTACAGGCATATGCCTCCAAACTGAGGGCTTTCATACAAAAAGTAAAACTAAAATTGTATAATTTAAGCTTTTATTCTCTTTTTTAAAAATTTAGTTTTCTTCATTATTTCACAGGCAGCCTCTCTAAATTTTATATGGATAAAAAACTGATCAGTATGAAGAGCATTTCTGTTGCTTAATTGCTTCTGAAATAGTTGGTAGGAAGCTTACAATTAGTTCACGATTCATAATCTTCAAAGCTTAGTAATTATTTTAAAAGGGAAACTAATTTTCTGAAACAATATGGAAGCCAAATCTATGTTTAGTTTTCTTCTCACTGGAATACAATGATCTTGGATAAAAGCAAGAATTTCAGGAGAGAAAATTCAAAATGGTACTTAATAATAAATAATTTGGAAATGCTAAAATGGATTTAACAAAAATGCATTAAATATTTTGCATTAGTTTAAGATGAAGGAAAGGTGATGCTACACAAATGTAGTAGGTGAAACAGATCGAATTAGCTGACTCTAAGCTGACCAGACTCTGCCATGTGATGCCTACTTGGATGCACTATCTTTACCATCCACATAATCTACCCATGGGTGTTTGGTTTATAAAATTGCTAGTGCTTAAAATTTTGAGTCTGAGCTAGCATACAGCTTGAACCACGAAGTGCAGCCCTCATAGTGTCATGGAGCAAGATGCCGGGAGGAGGGAAACATCTGGTCAACCCAGAAGAGGCCTGGGTCAGTGGCCCCAGCAAGCCAGGCACCTGCCAAAGCATGCAGGGCTCCCCACTGCAGCTGCTCTTGGCTCACTGGTTTTAGAGGACAAAGTGTTTGTGTCCAAACTGATGCTGAAAACATAGACAGACTGAGAGAAAAAATGCCTTGGGTAGATTTTTCCAAAAGCTTATATATTCTTACATGAAAAATCTATGAGTTTCCTAAAAGTACAAAATGGAGTTGCAACATTAGCTCTCCTTCATTTTTTAATGCTTCAGTCATATTTAATCAGCAACAGTTATGTGATAAATAACAAGGATCATGTGTTAAGAATATATGATAAAGGGCGGGAGGGTTAGCTCAGTGGTTCCGGCGCCTGCCTCGCAAGCTCAAGGTCCTGAGTTCGATCCCCGGAAACCACATACAATGCTGGGCGTGGAGACTCACGCCCACCAGCAATCAACACCGCATACCACAGTGCCGGGCGTGGTGGCTCACGTCTGTAATCCCAGCACTTGGGAGGCAGAGACAGGAGGATTGCTGAGTTCGCGGCGGCTTGTCTGGGCACCATAGTGAGCTCAGGGCCAGCCTGAACTACAAAGCGAGACCCTGTCTCCAAAAAGCAAAAAAAAAAAAAAAAAAAAAAAAAAAAAGAATATATGATAAGAGTCCTGTAGTTTTCAGAGCAGAGGTCTTTCACCTCCTCCATTAGAGTGATTCCTAGATATTTCAATTTTCAGGGTGCTACTATGAAAGCGATTGACTCCCCAATTTCTCTTTCAGTGAGTCTATTGTTTGTGTATAAAAAGGCTGTTGATTTTTGAGCACTGACCTTGTATCCAGCTATACTACTAAATTTGGCGATTAAGTCTAGCAGTCTTCATTGAGTTTTTAGAGTCCTCTATATAGAGAATCATATCATTGGCAAATAATGACAGTTTAACTTCTTCCTTACCTATCTTTATTCCTTTTATTTCTTTGTCTTGGCTAATTTCTGTGGCTGTTTCCAGTACTACATTGAACAAGAGTGGTGACAGCGGACATCCTTGTCTTGTTCCTGATCTTAATGTAGAAGGTTTCAGTTTTTGCCCATTTAGCATGATGCTGGCTGTTGGTTTCTTGTAATAGCTTGTATTAGTTTGAGATCAAGTCCATCTATTCCAATTCTCTGTAGGGTTTTGATCATGAATCAGTGTTGGATTTATCAGATGCTTTTTCTGCATCTACTGAGTTGACCATATGGTTTTTGTCCTTGAGTCTGTTAATACAGTGTATTACATTAATTGGTTTACATATGTTAAACCAGCATTGCATCCCTGGGATAAATCCAACGTGATCAGGATGTATGATTCTCTGTATTCTCTTTGCAAATATTTTATTGAGGGTTGTGCATCCATGTTCATTAGAGAGATTGGCCTGTAGTTTTCCTTTTTGGTTGGGTCTTTCTCTGCTTTAGGAATCAAAGTAATGGTTGCTTCAAAGAATGAATTTTGGAGTACTGCTTCTCTTTCAATTTCATTAAAAAGTTTGAGAAGTAGTGGCATTAATTCTTCTTTAAAAGTTTTGTAGAATAATACTGTTATCTTTTCTCTGGTATGAGAACTTGTAGATGTAAATGAGTTCTAGAATGTATGATAGATTTTTTTGAAATAGGAAATATTCAAAGGGAATGTGGTAGCAGAAAGTAATGATGGGGAAGAATAAATATGATTTAGAAAGAAAAAGAAAGAACATGTATATAGAGAGTGGGGGTTGTGGAGTGGGTAGGGATATGGGTAAAAATGAGAATTAACTCGTGTCATATACTGGTACAAATTCTCCAATGTTGAGTGTGATTGTGAGCTGTATATAAAATGTATCAATAAAGAATTCAATTTTTTTTAAAAAAGAATATATGATAAATATTTTTCCTTAAAATTTTTCCACCTGATGCTCTATCAAAGCATCAATGCTAAAGGACAAAGTTCACCTCTTCATCTGAATGTCAGTGTTTCTGTTTTCAATTCAGTATTTGAAAAATACTATCCACAGGTTCAAATTTATAATTATGTAGAGTAAGTACAATGGCAGCTCTCACAGTCACGTTTGGATAAAGGCACTTTGGTTGTGTATAAAGCTAAGAACCTGGAGAGGGGGAGAGAGTCTTGAATAATGTGGCATCTCACTCCAGCCCTAGCAAGACTCACGGGAGCGGTCAGGAGTGTCAGAGTCGGGGAGGCTGGGACAGGAGGCAGAAGTCCAGCTGAACGTGTTCACATGCCCAGGGTTGCAATGACCTCTAGAATCTGGGTGAGGAAGAAAACCAATCCGCTAGAAGGAATGGAGCTTCCCTTATACATTCATCTTTGCTTGGTATGACTTATCTTCTGACCTTTAGAGCCATAAATATGCATTAATTTAAGCAACTAAGTTTGTGGCAATTTGTCCCTACAGCAAAAAGAGTCTTATATAGAGCATTTATAGATTTATTTTTTGTTTCATTGTTCAGAAATGCTAGATGCTCTGTAGTTTTTTAAAAGAAGATAAAAATTTGTTTCAGAAAGGAGGCTAACGATGTAGGTGCACTCCCCCCAATTCCCAGATGCACAGATTAAGGTGTGCCTCATGAAAGCAACCTGTGGACTCGTCCTTATTGCCACATTTGATGATTTGAATTCTTGACCTCTGTAATGAGACCTTACTTAGAACTAAATTAGGCAGAGAACACAGGAAAATGAAACCTGAAAAGACAGGCATGTCACTTAGGGATTTTATCAAATGAAGAATCCTTAAGTGTTTATTGCACACACGCTGTGTGTCTAGTGATGGGCCTGAAGAAACACGCTCACCGACTGAGCGAGCACATCAATGCATGCTGACTGGGAAATGCTACTTCCCGGCGGGGGGGGGGGGGATCAAATGGGTGTGATCAGGGCCTGGGATCTGCATCTCAACTTGTTGTTTCGCACTTTCCTAATACTTGGCAGTTGGGACAGGCTGCGCACAGAGACTGAGCACACTGTTTCCGGATTACTGAGTAGTGAGAAGCTCGGCACGTGGCCTGGGAGGAAAATGAGGAGTCTCTCAGCAGAATCTGACAAGGGCTGTTGGACAGTGACATGAAGACTCAACAGCGGGAGGGAACCGGGGGCCCAGAACACAAGAAATGAAACAGAAGGGGAATAGAATGATCCTGGTAGCAAATCACCGCTCCTAAATAAAAGTAGACATGAAGGAGGTGCAGAACGGATTGGAGAGAAGAGTAATGTCAGAAATCACCAGAGGAGGAAGAAACTCCAGGCCATTCTTTTAACAAGCCCTGTGAACTTCACGAGTGGCCAGGCTGCAGTAAACACAGCTCAGAAGGGGAGATGAATGGCTACAACGTTTCAGCGAGACTGAACATTTAGCTCAAAATGTCTTCAGCAGTGACAGAATATAATATGTGAAACTCGATGAAAGGCAATTTGGGAGGTAGACAAGTAAATGTGCCTCATTTTTATGCATGCTGGATCTGAGCTCAGAGAGCAGGATAATATGTATGTCAAAATGTTAAAGAAAGAGAATGCCAACGTACGCCGGATCTTTGGCGTCCCTTCCACAGGATGGATCTTTAGGGAGTGGCTGCAACGCAAGGGACGGGACCTTCGGAGGAAGTCCGTATGGTGGGCAGCTGTCAAGCTGCCCAGGAGAACACTGCTGACTGGGCCATTACTACTGACAAACCGCTGTGACAATCCCCGATCCCTCGTAGCCTCTGTACGGAGCAACCCATTTCACAAGTGCCTTTATCAAGACATCCTCCATCATCTTTGCTCCTCCACCAGCATTTGTGACCACGTGGTCCTTCGAGGATCTGCCACTTTGGTTTCTCTGCCCTTCCATGCATGTCACAGCATGCACAGACTATTTCTGAGTGCCAGTTTCTCTGCCCCACAAGCCCAGCCCAAGACCAGTAAGTTAAAGTTTTCCATGCTCAGAGCATTTCCTAGTAAGTGCAAAATGAACACATAAAATGCGACTCGGAAAACAGAAGCACCGATGCTTTTGTTCAGCCTTAAATCCGTAAACACTACATGTGCTGTGGCTGGAAGGCTCTTCCGGTGAGGAGGGAGTACTCAGCACAGAGAAATGAGACATGTTGCCAGTGTCTCCCGGGCAGCCCGTCTTGTTGTGAGCTGGACTTTGATTTGCTAAGGAGAGCAAAACTACATATTCTCTTCCCTAGCCTGTTCCCCCTAGGCCTCATCTGTTTCGTTGTTTATAACATACTTTATTCTCCCTGCTATCAGAAAATGAGAGGTTCAAATACATTACTTACTATAGAATACACTGACTTTTTTGGAATTTATACAAACCTAGAATCTGTTAAATCTACTTACAAAAAAAGAAAACCAAGGATCTGCTAGTAACATGTAAAGGGAGTTTCGGATTTATTAGGAGTGGGGACTTAACCTGCTTGTCCTCATATGCTACAAGTATCCAAGAACTCAGTCAGTCTCCTCACTCTGAGCCACCATTCCAGCTCTAATCCAGGTGTATAGCCTGTCCAAGAGCTTGAGCTCCTCGGACCCACGAGGTCCTCTCATTGGTCAACCTAAGCTTCCATACACTCAGCCAAGAAGAGTGGACAGGCATCTTTGAAGAAAAATATAGACTGAGATATGATTATCACAGCAGATAAAGGATGTACCTGTCCTTGATGGACCTGTATTGGTGGCCAGGACCTAAGAGGGCTCAGATGTGGAGAGTGGGAGAGCAGAGGAGTGTGACATCCATCAGGAAGACACTGAAGGGCGTGTGAAGTGTGATAGATACAGGAAGGAATCTGGAGGGGGCCGAAGTACTGAAAGAGTTCAGGGGCAGAACGCAGGTTTGGGCCTTCCAACATAGCATTTAAGATTTTCGATGAACACACTAAGGTCATGTTGTTGCATGAATTGGATCATTGTTAAAGAGAGACACCTCCACCATTCTCAGTTACATAAACCACAGCAACAGGAAGACATGTTTGCATCATTTCTGTTAGTGCTGGTGATAATACTAGGAGCCATAAACATAGTTAGGATGTGGAAGTTACTTAAGTCTTGCTTATATCCTTGCACTGTTTTGGAGAGATGCAAATTTCTACACTGTCACTTCGCAGCGGCAGTAAGCACACTGCACCTAACACTGGACTCAAATATATATATTTTTTAATCAGTAAAACTTGCACCTGACTCCTCTTTTTGATATGCAAGGCAGGTTTTAGAACTCTTTCTCCCTACTCCCTGCTGAACACATTACTAAGAGTTTGATTTCTTCTCCCACTTGGAAGAATTCTCTTATGGAGAAATTTCTGATATTATTAAGACAAGAGTCACAAAGATAATTCATCCCGGGAAATACAGGCCAAGCTCATGGGTGACCATGTAACTGGATGAAAAATGGGTCATCCACCACTGAGGTTCTTTCTATGGCCAGGTCTGAGGTGTTTGGGAAACTCTGCTAATTAGTACAATAATCAAGATACATAATCCGGACTTTAAAACACTGATTCCATATTTTTCCACTTGCTTTGGGATCTCTCAATACCACTCTTACTTCTCTGTTACTCACTTCTAGTGCACTATAGACTTACTTTCAATTGAATGGACTTGTTAGAGTCTCCCTGCTCTTACCAAGTTAATTTTACTATCCCTTCAACTGGGAAGACAGTTTAAGAGATAATTCTAAGCTTTCTTTCCTTTCATTACTGAACACTGTGAAAAAAAAGTGCTCCATATTCACTCTTTCTACTTTGACACCACTTGCTATTTCCTTAAGACTAAGTGTGCTTCAGCCCTCACTGCTCTTCTACTCTCAGGCAATGTCACCAGTTTCCTCTAGTCACTGAATTCAACATCTACCCTCCAGGACCATATGTTTCTGGCCTGGTCCCTTCTGACAACTTTTCTCCTTATGACCTCAGCACTCCTCCAAGGTGTTCAACTCACATATTGCCTCTGTGCTTCTGTGCTCTTGCTGTGGGATGGAATGTTCCTGACAGAAATATCCTTAATCCGCTGTTCTCAGGTGCTGCTCTCTCTTTGGGTAATTTGAAAGCTTCAATTATCTGATGTACGTGAATGCCTGTCCACTGAAAACTTCTCTCAGGAGTTCTGGTGTTGAATGTCCTGCCAGTACTTTCAACTTAATACTGTATTCCCCGAGTTAAACTCATTGCATGCTCTGTCAACCCAGCTCTGCTTTCTGGGCTGCCTGACTCTGCTAATGGCAACATCATATGTCACTTGGAGGCTAAAAATGAGTCATATCAATTTTATCTTCTAAGTGCCTCTTGCATTGCTCTTCTAATTTCTAACCTCATTGCCAAATGATTCAACTCTTCCTCCTTTCCGACTCATCATTTGGAATTTGCGGATCTATTTTAATAACATCTCCTCTTGAAGCTTAATTCAGATCATGCTATTACCATGATCTAAAGTCTTCTCTGGGTCTAAGTTTTGAAGCTCAGCATGGGGAAAAGCCGATCTGGTTTTCATCATCATTCTCAGGGCTTCTTTTTAGCCAAAGCAAACTATATATTGTGATGCTCATGGTTTTTGAATCTTCAACTTAATGACTTTTGCTCAGGTCTTTTCTGCTCACAAAGCCACATGTCCTGTATACTAAGGAAGGCCCCAGCTCAACTATGTGCCCACACCATTACCTCATCATTCTTTTTTACCTCAAAGAACTTTACATCTTTTCTAGGGTGATTATGAAAATGTATTTAAATCTCTTGTCACATTTGTTCACTGTGTTGTGTACTGGGGAGAAAAAGGAAGCACCTCATTGTTCCCAAACACCCAGGATCCATTAGACTTTGAGGTTGTCAAGACCCATGTCCACACCATATGTCACCTACCAATCTTATGGGCACCATGAGGGTAAAAACTATGTTTGATTCTTCTTTGGGTCTTCTAGAACACTGAGAACTGAAAGTCTAATAAATTCATGTATATGTTAAAATGAACAATCCAACCCCAAGTCCCACCCTCTGACGATAGTCTATTTCTCTTCTTTTGTCCTGTGCATGTTTACCTGATTATTACTTTTTTTTAATTTAGTTGATCAGACTCTATATAAAAATAAATGTAAAATTATAAATAGTATACAAAATTTCTTCCTAGCTAAAACTGTTTATTCTGTCAAATCAGCTCCTACTTAAAAATCTAAGTTAGAATATATTGTTTTTAACATAGACAAATTTAAAAAAAAAGAAATAATTACTCTTCTTACTATCACTATGGCATGTATCGGTAGTCCCATGTCATCTCTGGACTCATGAATGGAAATACTGGATTATACAACTAAGTTCAGATGTGTCACTTGGGCAAATCATTGGATTTAAATTTAAAAATTAACTGAAAGCAAAAGATTTGACAAGCAAACAAACATGGTAGCAGTTGTTAGTGAGGGAATGTAGAAAGTCTCACAGAAATTAAAGTTTTACACCATACACTTCAAGTTACAATAGACAATGCAGTGCAAAAAATGCTTCCTATCAGGTACTGCTCTTTACAGAGTGAGCCAGAATTCTTTCATCTTAGCAAGGAATCCTCACAGGCATGGATGAAGCTGGTGATGGTGTTTGGAACTGTCCTGTTACAGAGGAAGGAAAAGAGCACAGAGAACTGAATAGCTTCCCTAAGGTGGTTTGAGTAGGAAGTACCACAATGGACATGTGTAGGCAGGATACAAGTGGAGAGGTGAGACATGCAACAGGAGGCAGCTCCTCCATCCTGGCCTCAGAAGGTCCCAAATCCCTGCCTTCATCATCTTCTGGGGCTGACAGAGGTGACCTCCTCCTTCCAGAAGGCCCACCTTTTCCTCCTCCAGGGTGTCCTGGCTGTTTTCATTCCCTGGTCTGTAATGCTAGCTGTATCAGATGTATCAGTTTCTGTATTCTGTGCTCGGTACTATTCTTCCACTCGGTTCCTGGCCTGGAAGTGCATCCATGGTCATGGCCCTACTCCTGGTCTGACCGTGCCTGATGCACAGGCTCTGGTGATGGTGCCAGCTGACCCAGGGGAGCGTGTAAATAGCCGACTGACTGCTCCTACATGCCCAAACTAAGGAGTGCTGTCAGGTAATTAAAATGAAGGGTTTCACTCTAAAAGGTTGGACATTGGGTGGGCATGAGATAAAGTAATGTTGCTTATGTGCAGGAGCTAGAGGAAGAGGTTCATTTGGGTAAAAATAGTGGTTTCTGTATTTCCAGAAATACGTAGCATATTAGTAACATAATGAGAAACCTTGTAAATCCATGTTCATGTCAGCAAGTAGGAAACTATACCTGAGTAAGCTTCAGAAATAAATATGTTCTTTGTTGGCCTAACATAATCTCAGAATGAAGCCTTCATGCTAAAAGAATTTTGCAAACAAGTCTCCAAAAAGAGCATTATTTTAAAAGTTTAGGTTAACCATATATATATATATATATATATATATATATATATATATATATATACACACACACACACACACACACACACACGTGTATATATCTGTGTATATATTGCTCTTTATATATGTATATATATATATATATAGAGAGAGAGATACATGCATACAAGTTTCTCAGAATGTTTACTTTAGTTATAGGTAACTGATAAAAACAAAGATAGTGACTGAGAAAAAAAGGGGATGAAACATTAGAGTTCCTCAAAGTGAATACACAGCATCTCTAGATAAGAAATGAACAAGAAAAATGAATGCTTGATTTCACCAGGGAACCAAACTCCCTTGGAAAATTTCCAAAGCCATGCATGCTATACTGTAAAATCATATTATAATAAATTCTTAATAGATTATAAATCACTCATTGAAATATGTATTGTAATCCATTTAAATTTTTAAAATGCTTCCAATTTGAAGTGTCCCTCCTCTGACCCAGTAACTGTCATGAGAACTCATCCAAAATAAGCCTCCGCCTGCTACTTACTTTGCAATTTACAGTCACTTTTTCCTAAAAGCTCTGCAATGTTTTCTTACAGTTGAAGCCTGAGCATACTTGGTGTGCCGCTTGATTTTGGTTTCTGAGAGGATCAAGCCTTTGAAGCCAGTCTGAGCAACCTGTGGCTCCTCTACACAAAGTTAGTAAGTTTCTGTCCTTCTATTTCCGGCCAAGAATGACATCCCGCAAAGTGGCTCTGTAGCTCTTCTGCCATGATTTTTATCACAATAGTTCATGGTAGTGTGTGTGTGTAATTTCACCAGGAAGTCCACAAGAGAATACTCAGTGCTTTTTTCTGTTAAATGAATCTTGACACTAAATGCTTTTCAGCATAGAATAAATGAGATTCCCTGTGGGCTTCCTGTTCAAAATGATTTCATTCAATAAACATGAGGTTAGCACCAAATATGAGTGAAGGGCTGGGTGGAGCATTGGAAGAGTCCATTCACTGATGAGTGGTAGGCAAAGGGACTTTGCATCCATGGGCTCCAGATCTCGTAGTGCAGAAAGAACCATGCTTAAAAATAACTTTGATATGTGTTGACTGAGAGACATGCCATTCCTGCTCCAGTGCTGTGGGAGTATGAAAGACTAATTCTCAGAGGAGTCTCTTAAGAAAACCACTGGTAAAATGTAGCATTTTTTTTCTAGGAAAAAGACACTTATATATAATTTGGAGTTTACTTAATCTAAAAACCTGGGAAATAGAAGTGATCATTTCTTATGATCAGAGGCAAAGATCTTGAGCAGCAGATGACATTAAATGAACATTGATGACTTATTCTCTAGAATTCAGGATTTATTAGATTTCTTATGATTCAAGAATAATAAGCAAAATATTCCAGGAGTATAAAATCTACCTTTATACTATTTTTTTTTAAGTTGGTACTAAGGACTGAACCCAGAGAGCACTGAGCTATCTCTACAGCCCTTTGTCTATTTTGACTGAAGGGTCTTGGTAAATTGTCCAGGCTGCCCTAGAACTTGGGATCCTCCTGCCTCAGCCTCCTCAGTAGCTGGGATTATAGGCATGCCTAATCATGATTTTTCCTTTCTATCACAAGATGTGTTTCAGAATTGACCATCACCAGAATTTTCCTTTGCTGTGAGCCCCGTTCTTAGAATAGTGCAAGTTCAATGCCAAGTGTGGCGGCTTCCTTTGTGCAACGGCTTTGACCCTGGCAGCCAGCCCCTGCTCTCCTGTGCCTTGAATCACTGGAGAGATCTGGGCTTGAGGGTGGCCATGCACAATGATGCCACAGGAGCTTCAGGCAAGGAGGCATTTTCCTCCCTCTGCACAAACACAGGAGCTTAAATCAGCCAAGAGTCAGTACCAGGAAGAACAAGACACAGTGTTCTTAGCACTTCTAGAATAGTGAGCTGAAAATGTTACTGTGTTGTTGTTGAAAAGAGACAGATTAAAAGATATGAACACTTTATATTTGTAGTTGTAGAAATAATATGGACTCTAAATGTCAATATAAAAAACATATGTTTATGTTCCAAGCAGGTTTTTGTTTTGTTTTCATTCTTAACCTGAAAGTTATGACTTAGCATGTCTAAAATGGCCCTTCATTTTTTGGCCATGAGGAAAAGCTGGACAGCACCTGAAACGCCTTCCACTTTAATTGTTTGCAGTCGTAATTTGTAGCACTAACATTATAGTAGATGGCAGTGTTTTCAAAGGAAGTGCTTCCTTTTTTTCATACCTCAAAATGTTAGAAAAAATAGGAAACTTCCCTGAGGAGCTGGAGAGTGAGAAACCTCACCACTGTCACTTCTACACTGGGAAAGGAAAACAGATTTCTTTCATGTCAGCTACCAAAAAATGTTGGTTCTCCAATCTCCACAGCAAAAATGATCCGGGCCATTTGCCAGAGTACTTCAGCATCTGCAGTCTCAGTATTAAAGTGCTTTAATTGGATTAGCATTGTTATTCAGGTACATGTGTTCTTTCCTCCCCATTTCTTCTCTGTAAAGAATGTTTTATTCTCTATAAGTCAGGGAAAATTATTGGAGACAGGGGCAGTCCCCTGAGAGTGAGTAGTAAAGTTTTCTGAACAATTCAGAAAGCTCACTAAAATATTTCCTGAGGAAGCTGAATAAATGGTCTGAGATCCTTGTCAAGGTGCATTTGGCTTAAAGATCCAAAAGGAACAACCTACTCTTAAACACAGGGAAAATGACAAACATGTCCAAGAGAGTCACAGCGATGCGGTGGGCACTGACTTCACCAGAGCACAGTTTGATGTCATGTTGCCTGAGCCCAGCGTGCAGTGGACATTTACTGCCCCTGGTAGGTAATGAATCCGTGGGTTCAGACTTTTATCAGAGGCTGTTTCTTAATCATTCAGAGCCCCATTAACAGTCACAACAGAGGCAAACAGAAACAGTGACATGTGCCTCTAAAAATACTGCTCACTGGCAACTACTCCCTGGAAGAGGTATTTTGTGTTCATTGGAACCACCGCTGTGTGAGTGAAATTTTCCAGCAGTTCACAAAAATACCCAGACCACATCAGGGGCACATCTGTGAACTTTAGAAAAAAGGGAAAGTAAGATGTGGTAGAAAGCAAAGTTATTCAGGCAGGCGATTATCACTAGATAATACCTTTGTCTCGGCATTAGTAGGACTAAATTATAGAGAAGTGCTCTGTTGCATTTCCAGCAAACATGGTCAGCATCCAGCCCATGTGGATTATTATTTTTACACATGTTCTTTTGTGCATGAGGTTTTGTCTAGTCAACATGGATGTGACTCAAAATGTGGTGTCACTCTCAGAGTCAGCCCTCACTGATCACCTGGCTTGGGAAAAGCTCCTTGCAAGTACTGGGGCACAGGCCATAGAAATACTAAATTAATATTTTCTATTTCACATTATCTATTATACACTCTAGAACTCATTTATTTTTTCAGTTTTTCATACCAGAAAAGAGATACAGTATTTTCACATCTGTGACCTATTTATTTCACTTATCAGGATGTCCTCAAGATAGAAAATATTCAAAAGGAAATGGTGTGTAAGTGTAAGTAACAAGAGGAAAGTAAAAATGTGATGGTAAAAGAAGGAATACAAAGCTTATGTATATAGGGGGTGGAGGAGTTGTGGGGTGGTAGGGAAATGGGAAAAAATGAGAATTAAGTCATGTCATATACTGGTAGAAATTCTCAATGTTGAGAGTGAATATGATGTGTATATAAAATGTACCAATAAAGATTCAAAAATACTAAATTAAAAGGCCCTTTATTTTTCCAGCTTTCAATTAATTTATTTTAAATAGATTCAGTGGATCATGAAGGTAACATAAGAAACAGCAGAAAAATACACAATTAAAATGTCTCAGGCTTTGAAGCTGGGCATGGTGTTGTGTGTCTGTAACCCCAGCACTCAAGAAGAGGCAGGAGGATTGCCATGAGTTTGAGGCCAGCAAGGTTACATAGTGAGCTCAAAGCCAGCCTAAATTACGTAGTGAGTCTCTGTCTCAAGAAAAAGCTTACATGCTTTGCTAATGGTTACACTTCACATAGAGAAATGACACTTAAAGGATATCTTTTTATTTGATCAAGGTAACTGATCATTCCAAGCCAAACAGCAAGAACTCAACTCAGGCTCTGCTTCTTTGTGTTATGCCTCTGCTTTCCCTCTCCCAGAGTGGATGCTCTATACGTGGCCACACATTTAGCTGTTTGACACTGAACATTCAGAATCAGACTCGACACCCCTTCTTCCACACACATTCATAAGCACCTCTGAGATCAGTGCACCTGTCTCCAACTCCTCTGACTCCAACCCAGGTAAGACCACCCCTGACTCAGTCCTTCCACTGCTGCTCCCACTGTGCCTGCAATCAATGGCCCATTCTGCTGTTCTTCAAACATTCCCTAACATTTACCTCCTCCTGCTCCTCTGTGGCAGTTTCACAGTCTCAGGATACACTCCAAGGTATTTAATGTTCCTTCCTTCCCTGTGTCCCCCACCTACTTCCCTGTCTACACAAATGCTGTACTCTTCTAGCCAGCTGCCAAAATCACGTCTCCTCTCCTGTAGCCTTTCCACTTACTGTTTCCTGCATCTCAACACTGTTCCACATCCTACACCAGCCTCTTGCACAAAGCATCTCTTATTAAATCATTCTTAACTTCAATGCCATTTCTAAGAAGGTAACACTGGCAGAAGCCAAAGAACAGTAAGATGGCACACTTGACACTTACACCCTAACACATAAAACTCGTAGCAATGATTATTTCAGTGGTGTGTAAGTTCAAGCAAGCATTGGCATGCCTAAGCACACAATTCAGATCTGGGTTACAATGTGGATCCCTATTTGACAAGTTCCCTGCTGTGATACACTCCAAATCCTGAACTTTAGAGCATAACCTCAAAGTTAGTGCAGAGAGGGAAACAATAAGTAAAGGAGAGAAGTAACTTCTAAGAATGAAAGCCTATTGGTTTTAGTTGACAATTCAATGGTAATAATGAAATAGATTTTAATTACATTGAGTGTAGAGATGATTTGTATAAATCAATTACACCTTTGAGATATCCACCACATTTACATTTAGAGTTAATATTAAGTAACCATGATAAAGTAAAAATAAATTTGAGTCCTAACTCTGAACCAAACCTGATGGTGTGGCTATTTTGTGTATTAGCTAGTTATATTACAGAGCTAGTGCTTGCACCTAGACATGCTGAGGTCAAAACTTGTGCTGTTTCAATACTATTCTGTTCACTGAGTAAATAATTCAACTTATAAAAATAGAACTTTAGGATTTCCTGACTAAGCAGAACTTATAGGAAATAGTACAACTTCCTATAAGTAAGTAAATGCATAAATAAATAATTAGAATAAAGCACCCACAGAAATTTTGAGATTTCTTTTTCCTAAAATGTCTATGAGAATAACATATATATATATATA
>PVIC010037153.1:0-18222 GCA_004025085.1 Thryonomys swinderianus
GACACTCATCACTACATGATGATAAAGCTTAGCCTACTGCTATGGTCAATGGAATTGAACACACATTGTACTGCTTTGTCACAGTTAACTCAAACATGTTCTCATTGCCCACCAAGTACTAGGAGTTATCAAGGATTTAAGGAGTCCATGTGATCACTAAAGATCCCTTGAGCAGAATATATAATGAATAATTATTGATGTGTTAAATTGGGAAATAAGTATACCAATAATAATAACACATCAAGCCTTTATAACACATTTATTTGTACCAGGCTTTTCTAGTTGCCCCCCCTTCCATACATACATATATGTATATATAGCCACTTAAACCACGCAACAGTGACCCAGTGAACCATGTGTTACCTACTATGTATATTTTAATAGATGAAGAAACTGAGGCTCAGAGAAGTATGTGAGTCACTTAGCTAAAGTTGTACATAGGAAGTAAGAGGCAAAATTGGCATGCCAAGGGAGGCAAGTTCTTTAGAGTTCTTTAATATCAGCATCTGTTTCTTCTTCCTGAACACAGAAAGAATACGGTCCCCCAGCTTCCCTGGCATGTGAGGTGAGACCACAGAATTCTGGGAATAGGATGTGACCAAAGGAATAGGCTAACCATGTCAGATTAGCCTAAGGTTCTACACTCTTTTCCCATCAATAGTGTGAATGTGGAGAAGCTCCAATCCCTGTGCCAGTCACAGAGGCCGTCCTCATGTCAAGAGAGAAGCCATGGCAAAGGGCTAACTTTACAGGCTCACAGGGTCCAGTGACAATGCCTTTGGGATGCGCTTTAACTTCTAAGATGAGGGGCCCTTCTTCTCGGATCCCTGATCACTACTGACTAGGCATGGTGGTGGGACAAGGTCATCCTGTCTGGCCAGCCAACTATGGGTGATCTTTGAGTCCTGATGGTCGGGCTGGGACCTTCCCAGAGCTCTTCTGTTGTTCAACCCAAGACTCTTCCAGTTCTCCCTTCAGCTTGGCCCCACATCTGGAGGCCCACTACACCCCTCTCCCTGCCTCCTTTTACAGTGTCTCACCCAAAGCCCCTCTTACTCTGCCTGGATTCTTACTTCCCAGATGAACCAACCAATGTAGCCTTCTTGCCTGCACTTGACTTTAGTTTGAGCAAGAAATAATCTTAATGTACAAAGCCACTGGAATTTAAGAGTTTATCAACAATTACATGTATTGACTAAAAAACACTCTTACCTGCCTTCTATAAGCACTTTGAAATGCCAGGAATTGAGACACCTGGGAAACTAATAAAAAGGTAAAAGAGTTTAAAGACAAGATGAATTAGGATTATAGGAAAAGATTAAAAGTAAAGATAAGGTTCGGTATGTTTCAACAACCAAAATTCAAGGGATATAATCAGACCTGGCCTGTCATACCTCTCTGGCTTCCTGTGCCTAGCAAAGAACCTGGCCCCAAATAGGTGTTCAATACATGCTGGTAGACCGAATCAATGCTGTACGGCACATATCATCCCTGCTGGTAGTTGACTCCATATAGTTCTGTCCCGAAGAGCTTATTAACTCCAGTCAGTTTGAGATTTTCACACCCCTTCCCCAGGGTGATGGACGGACCATCTGCTTCTAAAAGTCTCTCGAGAGCCTGGCTGTCCATCCTGAATACTGAGGAAAACTGGCATTTCTGTATTCTCCCTGAAGCTGTCACTTGGGATTCTTGGCCTGTTGGAGACTGAGTTATTTAAGAACAATGGAGCCACTGCTCACGTCTCTCCTCTGCACTGTTAAAGGCAATTACCCAATTTACAAAATGTTTTTCAAAGACTGGGAGATACAAACTGCGTTTCCTAATTAGCTGTCAATAAGTCTCCCTTCACATGCAGGTGTGACATTTTTAAAAGTCAGGGTCACAAACACAGAATGTGCAGGGCCTGCCTTTCAGGAGGGGGTGCTTTTTCCCTAGGTTTGTGTAAGTTTCGTGCACTGTGGCCTTCCCCCTGAGGATGGGGGCCTGGGTCACCTGTTGAGGAAGTTCTGAGCTCATGTCTTATGCCACAACCAAGCTGTCTCTCCTTCCACTCCTCATTTATGGGGTGTACTGGTTCTGCACTGCTCACTGGCCTTGGCTCAATACAGGGGATATGAGACAAAGATCTGGTGCCTGCCCTCAGGGGACTTGTTATCTAGAGTGGCTGAAAGACATGGGGATAGCTGAGTGAAATGTGGTTAAGTGGTGTAAAAAGTTTTGGACTGGGTATTCTAGAACATTCATTGCACCTTTCAATACTCACAGGGTGAGGATGATGAGCCAGACCCTGTGATAGTTGCTGGGCGCACAGAAAAGGTTACATACAGATTTGGCCAGCAGTGGGGAGACAGTTTTAACACAGAGCATGATAAAAATGGAAATGATGGCAGAGAAGCAAGTCACACAAAATGGAACAAATGTTCAAGTCACACTAGGGTATTCTGCCAAATCTTGGAGGAGGTGGCATCTGAGTTGAGCCTTGAAAGATGAGTGCGAGTTGGAGGGTGGGGGCACACTGCACAGAGTTCACATCGGAGCCAAGCACAGTGGTGAGGGTGCACAGGGCACAGAGGAGAATGGAGTGTCCTCTTTAGTGGCAGGAAAGCAGGAAGGAGAAAGGAATGGCGGGAGAAGGAATGGATGGGTCAGGCAAGCTGGACCAGTGCCCCAGAGCCTTGAATGCCAGGGAGATATGCTTTGCTTTCCCTTGGGTTTTGTCAGCAGAGGCCCAGGAAAGCAACAAGGCCTGCTTCACCTGGGCACCCATGGTACCAAGCAGGGAGAAAGAAGACCAAGAGGAACAAAGGAGGCTGGTGGAGTGAGCACAGTGGTCCAGGCATGAGGTGCCAACAGATGGCTTGTGAACAGCCTGGGGCAGCATCCCTGGAAGGATATGGTCCCCAGGGACTCATTCCCTAAGGAACCCTGAGGCTCATGGCAGCAAGACTCAATCAATGGGTCATTCTCAGTAGCCTCCTTAATGGGAGCTCGGGGCAGAGAAGGTGAATGAGGAAAAACATCTAGGACAGATTTAACCCAATTACATTAGGCATAGGTTGTGGGCACAGACCTGCCCCACCTTGCTCTGTGACTCTCCTCACTGGTCACTCCTAAACAGTACCAGTCAGGAAAGTCTATAGGATGGCAATAAACAATTCCAAATCTTAGTAGATTGCTCCAGGAAATGTTGATTTCACTGTTAGCAAAGAGTCTGGATACATCATATACACTCAAGGCCCCAGTTGACAGGGTGAGCACTGTCTTGAAAGTATCAGTTGCCCAGGGAGACTGAAAAGAGACTCATAGAGAGGCTTAGCTCCTCCCCACACATACTGGATACAAGTGACACAAAGTACAACTTCTGCTGTAGTAAAGTAGGTGTCAGGGACCTGATGATGACAGCCAGACTTGATCACTCAGGTCCCTCCTACCTAATATTCTGTGTTTTTGCTCAAAGTCAGATTTTGAGTCAATTTATACATATATAGCTAACATTTATTTAGCTTTGACCCATGTGCCAGGCCCCATGGCACATTCTTTCCACACATTATCTCATTTACTATTCACGATGTGTCTTATTCAGTATCTGCAGTGACCCTAGGAGGTAGATCCAGTTACTAGCCCTCATCTGACAGAGGAGGAAATAGAAGTTCAGGGAGCTTGACTGACAGCACAAGGTAACACGACTGGTACGACACGAAGCCTATATTCAATCCCTGGTCATCACACTGCAAACTATATACTCCTAGAAATAGCTGGCGCTTAGGAAGAGGTGGCAGCGGTATGATGGCTATGGTGCCTTGGAGAATGATGGGGAAGTGGCAGGAAAATGTTACAGAAATGATTATTTCACCAGGTAAACAAATGGTCTGTAGTCCTTGGAATTCATGAGAAAAGGAGAGCAAAAGGGAAAGTGGGGGGAAGTCTTGGGGACAGTAAGTGGTCCCTGTCTTGACCACTAAAAGGGTGAATGGGAAGAGAAGGGGAACCTGGTGAGGGAGGCTGGAAAGCCTTGGCAGGGCCGCAGCCCCAGCAAAAGGGGTTGCATCTTATTCTGGAGGCCTAGAGAGATTTATTTTATCATTTTAAGCATTTTAAACTGCATAGCTCAGTGGCATGGAGTGTATTCATTGTTGTGTGACCATCCCCAGAATTTTTTCCTTTATCTCAAACAGAAAAGTTTGATAGCCATTAAACTCTGGAAGTTCTTATTTGTTTTTTGAGAAAGGACCTTGCTGTGTGTAATTCAGCCTGACCTTGAACTCACCATGCAGCCCACACTGGCCTTGACCACAAGGCAACCCTCCTGCCTCAGTCTGAAACTCTGGGATTACACGCATGAACTACCACACCCAGCCAAACTCTGGAGGTTCTTAAATGACATCATCAGAGCTCTAGACAGGGAACAGGGCCCTGGAAGCCACCTGAAGGACATCAGGGGAGAGAGCAGTGGGGGAGGAGATGGGTTGTGAGAGGCTGTTGTGGTTCAGGCACGCAAGACAAGAACCTCAGGTAAGAAAGTGAAAGAAGCAAAGGTAGGAAAGGCGATCTCGGAGGGAAGGAGGAGCCTGGCTCTCCCCAGGGGCCTGGCAAGTCCGGAGTCGGAGGAAGGGAAGTACAAAGGGGATACTGGCCCCCAGGGACATCGCTGAGCCCAGCACTTGGGTGCAACACCGGCCACAAACTCTGGCCTGGAGAATCAGAGACCCAACAATCCAGTACCCAACAATCTTTCCTGTGTCACAGGCCAGAGGTGTCCCTGTGGCTCACCCCAAGGCCCCAGGTCCATGCTCAAACATTCACCGGGACCCTACTCAGAGATAAAGGATGACTGTGGCGCCAGTGGCCACATCAGCCAGCCGCAATTACACTCTTCCTCAGGCCGGCGGCAGCCCTCCGCTCTGTCACCAACAGCTTAGCTGGAGTTAATTACTTGCTTCCTTGTCCTCCAGCTGGGGAAATGATGGCCACTCTCTGGCCTGATGGATGAGGCCTGGGTGGCTGTCACTTGTCCCTGTGACCTAAGAATTCTACTCAAAGGGAAATCCTTTCACCTCTCTGCAGCAGGAACAGCTGCAGAGACCTTTTCCCAGAGGCCCTTCTAAGAGATGATTTCTAGTACCCAACACCTGGCCTGCTTCCCAGCTCCCACCCATGGTCTCTGATTCTGCAAGCATCAGAATGGTCTCACTCAAAGGCCGAAGGGCGACTAACCACCTGATCCTCTCAGCATCCTGCATCCAGATCTCAGCTCGTTACATTTCAGTCTGACACGGTTTCCCGAGCCCAGGGCTCTGGTCCGCCCACGGCTAAGAGCTCATAAAGCCATCCCCGAGTCCGTCACAGGATTGCACACACAGACTGCAGTGCTGCCATAGCTCCTGGACTCGCTGACAAGTATGAGGGTCCCTCACTGGTAGAAAGAGGGGAAGGAAGTTTAAGTCTGGAACTAGCAGACTGGCAGACCGCTGGATGGGAGGGGCACACAGACTTTAGGAGGGAGACTGACTTGAATGGGGCGGGGGAGACCCTGCAGCACCAACCTGGACCCGCCCGTCGAGAGGCATGTCCTGCCAGGATTCTGAGCAGGCGGTAGGCCAGGCCTCAAAAGCAGCTGCCTCTGAAGGCAGGGAGATGCAGAGTCACAGGGGTTAGGCCACTGCAGCCCTGTAGACACACATCCTGGGTCTCCCTCTGTAAACAAGGAAGAAATTCCAGGAAGGTGCTGTGGTTTGAGTGTGGCTTAGTTATCTATGCTCCAAAGGGACTGTGTGAAGGGCTCTGCTCAGGGTGAAGGTACTGGGAGGCACTGCACAACCTCCAGGAGGTGGAGCCTAGTGCGACATCCTTAGGGCATAGGGAGTTTGTGTAGGAGAGTAGTTTTCATGGGAGTATTGATTTATAAGCCTAAGTTTGAGCTCTCTCTCTCTCTCTCTCTGTCTCTCTCCTTCCCCCTTCTCTTTTCATCCCCCTTTTCATTCAAGATATGATCCTTTGCTCCTACATACATGTCCACCACGACGTGCTGACATTTACCATGCTTATCAGAGACCAAACCATTGTTTCCCTCCCCTGACTGATCATGGACTTGAACTTCTAAAACTGTGACCTGAATGTACTTCTCTTTATTTCATTAGTAGCCTGTGTCAGTTATTTTGTTATACTGATGGAAAGCCGACCAATGCACAGTGCCAGCAATAGTGCACTCAAAGGGTCACATAGGACCCATGTGCAAGCCCTTAGTTTGCCATAAAGGCTGTGTGTACTTATTTGATGAACTGGATATTTAGTGAGGATTTCCTTCAAGTCAAGCAATACCAGGAGCTGGAGGACACAAGTCCAACCCCTTCCTCACAAGTTAATAGGGCTAAGAGAGGAGCCAATAAGCAATTCCAATACAGGATGGCATCATAGTCCACTGAGGGACTATAACAAAATATAGATAGGGTGGCTTTTAAACAACAGAGACTTAACTTCCCGCATTTCTGGGGGCTTGGAAGTGCAAGATCAAGGTGTTGGCAGATTTGGAGTCTGGTGATGGCCCATTTGCTGGTGTGTAGATGGTGCATTCTCGAATTTTCCTCATGTGGGGGAAAGGAAAAACAAGCTCTCTTAAACCTTGTTTATAAGGACACTATCCCATTCACAAGGGCTCCACCTTCATGACCTATTCCTGCCAAAGGTGCCACCTGCTAACACCATCACCCTGTGGGTTACAGTTTTTACTTGTGGCTATAGCCAGGCGTGGTGGCTCACACCTGTAATCCCAGCACTCAGGAGGCAGAGACAGGAGGATTGCTGAGTTCAAGGCTTGCCTAGGCTCCATAGTGAGCTCAGAGCCAGCCTGAACTACAAAGTGAGACCCTGTCTCAAAAAATCAATCAATAAATAAAATAAATAAATTACTTGTGGCTAATATTTGGGGGGATACAAGCACTGATACTATAACTAATGAAAAAGTACCCCATGAAAGGAGCACAAAGCGTGGGACTCAGAAAAGGGCCCCAAACACAGTGGCAGGATTCAGGGAGGGCTTTCTGAAGGAGGAGGCCCTTGGCACTTATGCTGAGCCTGGAGGCAAAGGAAGAGCCAGCCAGACGGGGAGGGTGGGGGAGAGCAGCTTGCAGTGAGAAGGGCGTTCACTCGTTCACTCTTCAAGGCCTTGTTGAGGACTTGCTGTGTATCAGGCACTGCACTAGATGCCAGGGACACAACAGGGAACCGAATCCGTGCCATTTTGTAGGGGAGAGGAAAAATAAATAAGCAGGCCCAGAAAATTTCAGTAAACATCAGGTCATGAAGTGATAATGTACGCTGTATCGCGATGCACGCCAGGACAGTGTGTGCGGCCTGCCAGGTGCAGAGCAGCCCTGGAGGGGATGTAAACTGAGGTAGGAAAATCCCTTTGGGTCCTTGGACCCAGCTCCAGGTGACTGTAACTGAGCAGGAGTCACAGCTCTGACCCCCAGCCCACTTCTGCTAACTCCTCGCTGGTGACACTGTGCAAATTGTGGTCTTCCTAAGCTTCCAAAATAAGATCTAATAAGCCTCCCTTTCTCACATGGCAGGAGGCAGACCAGGTGGGACTGGATAGCATTTTTATGGCCTTGGAAGACATGAACGTTAAGTGCCCACTACTGTTTCTCACCTGAACCTAAAAGCAGAGGCTGCTTTGGAGCCAGGGATTGATTTGCTCGCCAGCTGCTAACGTCCTTGGCGTGAGAACGTCCCATCTCTGAGGCTCAGGGTCTTCATCCCAGGCCAGCCTCTGGAGCCCTCTGAGCTCGACCGATCCTGAAAAGTGTCCTTTAGATGACAGATTGGGGCCTCTAGAGAAACCAGGGCCTGGCTTTCAACCTGAGATGTTCCCTGCACCGGAGTGTGGCTACCTATGGCCCTCCACCTCTTCCCTAGACTCTGTCTCAATCACATCAGGCCCAAGGGCAAAGAAGATGCTATCTTCCTGAGCCCTGTGAACAGGATAGGAGGGCTCTTCACGATTTACTCATTTTCATGCAATAGCAATTATGATTATTTTCCCCTGAGTAGCAACCTTGCTGTGAAATTGTTATTTTGTGGTTTTTTTTTTTAGCTTAACAGATCCTTCCTGAGCCTTGAAAACTGAATACTTTTTTTTTCCTCATACAATTTAAATAAAAACAAGCAGGATATGTAATAAAGCTACACAGAAGGATAAATATTATACGATTCCACTTACCTAAAGTATCTCAAGTCATGAAATTCAGAGAGATACTCACAGAATGGTGGTTACCAGGGTCTGGAGAAGAGTTTGAGGGTTAACATTTAATGGGTTTCACTTTGGGGAGATGAGAACATTCAGGTGATGGGTAGTGGCAACAATAGTATAGATTCACTATATTCAGATGCACACTGAAAAATGGTTAAAAGGCAAATTTTATATATTTCTAATGACTATTTTTAAAAACTCAAGCAGGAAGATAATGTCTTCTTAGGACAAGTCTCATGGCCTCCATAGGCCTCAGTTCCTAATCTAAAGTGGGGAGCAGTCCATTCCTCCCTCCTTCCTTTGGGTCTGGCTATACACAGAGAATCCAGGTCTCTGCTTGGCGAAGAAAGCATTTCTCAAACCAGACTTTGCAGTGGAACTAAAAAGAAATCAAAACAGAACCAAATAATGTATACACAGTTGCAGAGAATGGCCTGATATTGAAGGGCTGATTCTTCATCAGACAGGAGTCTCAAAGCCTCTGTCAGTGAGGAAATTGGAGTTGAAAAGGAAGAGGAAGTCGCCTGGGGCAAAACAAATTGCCAGGGTACACAGGGTCCCCAGCTCCAGCACAGCATCCTTTAGGCCTTCAGCCCCTCACTCAGGCCCTGGCCCCCAAACTCAGGAGGATGGCAAGTGGCTTCCGCCACGTCAGCCATGTTCCTGCCCTCTACACCTGGCAGTCTAGGGTGTGGTGCTTCCTCCTGGCACCTTCGATGAGTGAGAGCCCCAGAGTGTGGCTCCCACAGGATACCACATAGAGGGGCTCTATCTTGTGTCTGGCCCATCATGGTCACAGGCCTGCCTCTGGAGCCAGGTGCCTGGGTTCAAATCTTCCACTTAGCAGCCGAGTGAGCTTGGGCAGACTCATCTCTGCCTCAGTTTCCTCTCATTCCCACAAGGAGTACTAAGTGTCTGCTTCACAGCTGCTGTGAGGGTTCGCGGGTTTGTTCACTCAGTGCACAGGAGGGGCCGGCGTCGAGGCAGTGTGTGACCTCCACAGGGCACTCCCGCCCGGGCCATGCGCTGCTCACCAGGAGCTCAGCAGGGTCACTGTGGGCTGCTAACTTGGGAATGAAGAGCGTCACAGCTCTGCTATGGAGATGTGGAGATAGTGTTCTGGTTCACAGTTTCCTTCTCAAGCTTCACTTTTGTGCAGCAACAGAGACCCCCAGGCACCCACACTGTCTGTCCCTCCTCGGGAAAGAGAGGATCGTGCTCACAGCCCTCCCCACTGCATTCCTATAAAAGCCTGGGCCTGTTTCAGCCCTGCCATGGAGGAGTGGGTTGGGTGGTCACGACAGGACCAGATGGACACCCGCCCCTTGCTATTTCTTGCTATTTCAGTCCAATCTGTTGACATGACAACCAGGCTTCCCGACCCTGCACCTAGTCTCCATCCTTGCATGTGCATTCTGAGAGGTACAGCTTCCCCCAGTGCTGTTGTTGTGCATGGAGATTGGTTTTCACACATCCCCTCCAGACCTGTGCCCCACATGGCAGAGCGAGTGGCATCCCAGCATCCAGATGTGCCCCCCAGCATCCCAGTTCCAGATGTGCTATGGAACTGGCATCTTGGCTCCCCAAAGCCTAAACATGGGTGCAGGCAACCACAGAGGGAGGGGCACCAGCAGGGTCTCCACAGAACCCGGTGCTAGCTTGCCTTTTCACCAGGAGCTGGTGAGGGCCGCCCCACCCTACACAGTCCCCAGGCTCTCCACACATTAGGGAAAGTCAGGGCACGGGTGATCACAGGGTCCTCTACACCCAGTGCTGCTGGGACCCTGCGGGCTGCAGCTCACCTGAGCTCACACAGACCCCATTCATGCTGCTCTAAAACAGATGTTCAACGGTGTGCTGGATTCTCCCACACAGCAGACCACACCGAACCTAATGTCTAAACTGGGAAGTTGGCGATCAAAAATATGTCAAGAACAACACTGAGTGCCCACTGGGCTGGGGAGCAACACGCCACAGTAATAACAGCTCTCAAGTCCTGAGGCTTGCTGTGTGCCGGGCAAAACCCTGGACACTTGCAAACGTCACCTCACGTACCAGCACGGCCAGCGCTTCCCACTCTGATTTGGAGAAAGAAGCTCCAGAGTTTACGTAACTAGCTGGAAGCCACACAGTGGGCAGAAAAGGAGCAGACTCGGAGCCAGCCTGTCCATGCACCCACCCAGGACTTGCGAAGTCCCAAGGGCCAGCAAGAAATGGCATCCCTGCCTTCCTGGAGTCTCCCGACCCACCTATGGTGATGCCACAGACAGGACACTTCCTGTGACCTGTTCAGGGAGTAAGACTGCACTGGACCAGGAAGGGAATGTTCACCAGAGGTAAATTCTGAGAACTTCGCCCTGAGCCAGGTCGTCAGGATGACAATATCCACCTATAGAGTTTCTGAGAAGGGGCCAGTGACTAGCAAAGTCTTTTTGGAAGAGGAGGATTTGGAACAGACTGGAAGACAAGACTGTCTTCACTGTCCACAGCTTGGGAAATGCGCTGCCTCCCCAGTAAATCCAAAGCGCAAGCACTCAGTGCTGCCTCCACACCCACACTGCACTCCCCACTTTCTCCAGAAACAGCAGGAAAATAAGCCACACAGAGACCTCACTGATATGGTGCATCATTTAAGAAAACAAAGGAATTTCACTTGGAGGTTGGCGGGTGCAGTCAGCTGAAATAAATAAATTAAAATGTGGCATTGTTGCCTCTGCTTACATTAGTTTTAATTACTGTTTACTGAAAAAACCAAGACTTCATATAGGATGGAAGAAAATTATCCTCAAACTTGTGCACAGTCTGTGCAATAGACCTAACTCAGGATGAGTGGGCTGGCACTTGAAGCTCTCAGGCGGGGCTCAGCCAGGGAGAGGAGACAGTGGGCCAGGTACGAGAATGCATCGGCATCCATACCTAGCAGATGTATGGGTTCGAAGCCCACCCAGGGGTCTGGCCCACGATAACTTCTGAGGCCGCAGGGTATTCCTTCCCAGCCCTGAGCCCATCACAGGCCCAGAAGAGTGGGGTACGCAGAATTATCATGCTTCCGTCACAGACTCACCACACCCTCTTTGTGGGTTTCACTCTGTCTTCTAATAATAGCCCTGTTATTGACAATGCTGTCTGTACCCCAGGGAGGGTCCACCTACAGGCAGGAGCCATGTCCAAGCCACCTCTCCTGGCCCTGGCACTGACTTGGGACTCTGTCACCCTGCCACACTGACCATGACGCAGAAAGGTGCTCCCAATGGCTGCATCATCATCGGGGGTAGACATGGAGGAGATGGCTCCTGGATGGGCTCTGTGGTGGTCCTGCAGATAAGAATTCTTATCTCGGGGTTTCAAACTCCATTCCTCAGGAGGCCCATCCAAGGGACACTGACATGTTGAGGTCTTGCCAGGCAGGACCTTGGGGCCCTGCTGCCATCTTACCACACAAGTTCCTTTCTGCCCTTTATATACATGGGATTCTAGAAAACTTCGTTTGAATGGTGGGCTCTAGAGCCAAGCAGAAGAGGAGACACAGGAGATAAGAGCAGCCCACTAGATAGCCTGCTGTGGCAGACCCCTCACTAAACCCACTTGGGTCCCCTCAACTCAGAGGGGCAGAAAAAGCTCTGCCCTATGAGTTAGTTTGGCCATCACACAATGGGAAAAACACACACAATCTCACAGAAGACCGTGCAATCTCGGAGCTTCAACACCAGTCAGGGGCCAGGCTTTTCTCTGGACTTGGTTGGTGTTGAATGACAAATGGTCACTATTAGTATAGTCCTTGTTTGCGGCAGTATTTGTAACGTGGCCCTGTGAAAAAAACTGAGAGCTCTCAAGCCAGACAGTTGGGAGCTGGCCAAGCCTCCCGCCTTGCATGACTGCTCATGCCCAGCCAGCCTCTGAGTCCTGCGGGTTCCATTTGCTGTGCATCTGCGGGACCCTGCTCTCCTCTCCAACCCGCTGCCTCTTGCCTGTGCCTGGCTACATCGACTCTCCCTGGGGCTGCAGGCAGGTGCCTCTGCTTCCAGCCTGCCCAGCCGCTCTGCCCTCCTCTCCACCTCCTACGCAAGAAAAATGGATCACGGTGCTCCTGCCTCCTGGTAACAACTCTCAGGTCACCTTCCAAGGCTCAGCTCAGACGCTGCTCCTTGATCTCAGAGCACACGGCTTGCCACGCGGGCTCTGCCAGCCTCATCCTCACTTTCATGACCTCACCAGTTAACAGTGATGCCCAGACTCCAGGCTGTCAGAAAACATACGATTTCAATGAAAAATTAGGATATCTGTGTAGTTGTCAATTTTTATAATCTCCAGTAAGGATATCAAAAAAACAAAACAAAGTCGCATTCAGCTTGAATCAAATTCTCACCAGCACTTGCTGTTCTTGGTCTTTTCGATTTAGGCACTCAGGTGTCTGTGCAGTGGTATCTACCTGAAATTTATCTTCTGTTTTCCTGTGGTAAACATTCATTTAGACACCACTGTTCATGTCTGACCACCTGGACATCCTTTCTTTTTATGTAAAGTACTGGTACCTGCCCATGTCTCTGCTTTAATTGAATTGCCTGCCCTTTTCTTATTGATTAGAAGTTATTCCATCATTATCAGTATGGGTCCTCTGTCAGATACATGTATATATGTATTGCTAACATTCTTACATCCCGTGGCTTGCCTATTCATTTTAAAATATTGTTTTATAATGAAGAAAATTCAAAAGTTTAATAAAGGTCAGCGTCAATCTTTTAAAAATAAAATGAAACATGAAATCTGAATAGATTACATCACTGTGGCTTAACTTTTAAAAGGACATGATGAAAAATGAGGAGGAGGAAATGGAAGAAAAAGAAGGGGTACGTCTCAGAGTCAAAGGTGTTAAATACAACTGTTTCACTCATCTTGCTGTGGTCCATCAAAGCCTGTGTAGGCTACAGGCTGGCCACCGCATGTTCCTAGGCTTTCTCCGTGTCCCTTTTGGAGCTGGGCATGCCCACCAGGTGAGGGCTGCCCACTGAGCTAGCTGCAGGCACTGCCAGGACGCTGCAGCTCTCTGCAACCTGGCTGCTTGGGGAGGCCATGTCAGGTATGACCCTTGGCCCAAACCATTCAGTCACCAGGAAAGCCCTTGGCTGAGCCACTGAGAGGGTTCTAGAAAGATTTCACTCGAGCAAATGCTCCCTCTACTATCACTGAGGAAACATATCGTCAAGAATAATAATAGTAATAATAATAAAACCAAGCTGCCCAAGCACTAGTGAACCATTTACAATTGTTAATTAGTTCACTGGGAGAGGAAAAAGCTGAAGGAAAGGGAATTGAGGTTGTCACAGAGATGCTTGGTTCCTATTTTTAGCAAACTGCCTTGCCCCTGCCAGCTTCCACCAAGTGTGTGTGTGTGAGGTGCACATTTATATCCAGTCGCTATAGCCAGAAGTGGTTCACACAGCTTGGGAGCAGCTGAGTGCCCAGGCCAAGCGGCTCTGCTTCTCTGGGCCTCACAGTCCTCCTCAGCCAAGTGCAGGGCCTCCTTTTGCACCTGCCCTATGGAGCTATAAGGCAGGACAGCAGAGACTGAATGACACAGGCTCTGAGCAAGCTCAGGGACTGCTGCTAGCCTCAATGCTGTTGTTGTTCCAAGACTGGATTCTCAGCAAGTTCGGACTCACAGAGAATGCCTGTCAATAATCACCCTGCTCTCCCTGTCCTTTCTCCTACAGAGCCCCTCGTTCCTTTTGCCACGACCTTCCCTGCCTCAGAGAGATAAACTCGATCCCTGAAGGCTGTAAACAATTCTTCCAGAAACTTCCCAGCTGTCTGCTGCAACCAACATCAGAGCGGATGTTCTCAGGCAAAGAATTTGGTCTGGAATTTTTCCACTGTGTTTCTTCAATGGCCAATGTTCATTCATGCTACAGAGAGGCAGAATTTAATATTTGTAATTACTTTTTAGGGAACAGTTTTCTCCTGGAAATTTTGTAATTAATTTTTCACCCAGTTTCCCCTTGGCTGGTATTATTCTCTTAGGACCCTCACTGAGCCTTCCAACAACACTTTTACTCTCCTTCACATTCCAACTCTATGTTTTTTTAAAATCCTCCCTTAAGGCAAGGATCACGTCTCTGAGTTTTTTATCCACCCCCGCCCCCAGTCCCTGGGTCTGGCACCATCAGCTAGCTGAAGCTAATGCAGTGGAAACAAACACAAGCAGAAGAAATGATTTTCCCCGAGCATGCTGTCTCTAACGCAGCTCAGAAATCCCAATTGGTTCAGGATAAGAACCTGGCCCAAAGCTGATTAATTTTGCAAAACAGACCTTCCAGGGTAGCACATAAGATCTTCAGAAAGAATATTCTGGTTTTTACTTCCCACTGAGAGCTTCAGGAACCATAATTAGAGCAATGTGGAGCAACAGACTCAGTTCCGATTCACTAAATTCCAAGAACCTTCCCGGCAACATGCATAAAAATAATGTCCCATTCCATTTGAAAATAATGCTGAGAATTCAGGCTGGTAGGCTCCCATTTGTGTCTTGTTCATTTTTCAAAAACAGGTTTTATTGAGATATAATTCAGGTAACACACAACTTACTGATTTAAAGCACACGATCCTAAAAAAAAGGAATGTGTTCAGCATAGGCAAACATAGAGGCTACAATCATGTGTCGTGCATTTTAAGGCACTCTTCTGTCTGGGTGGGTTTTGACAACCAGAAACTGGGGCTCAGAAACCCACCCAGGGCACAGAGTGCTCCTTTTCAAAGGCATGGACTGCTTCATCAGGACCATTTGGGGACTTATTAAAATATCACTTCCAAGCTCTGTTCCAGACTTAGGAAAGCAGCATCTTGAGGGCTGCCCCATTTTTAATAAGCCTCCCTGATGACCTGGTGTGCGCCGGAGCTCTTGTGCCAGGCCGTCTCCCAACCAAGGAACTCTGCTCGGCCCCTCACCCTCCCCACCGCTCGCAGCATCCATCCAGAGCTCCCTGGATCACAGCCCACCCCCCAGACTTCTCAGGGTCTTGCTCCATGCCTGCCTCTGTTCCAAGGGGTCAGGTTCTCCTGCTTTGCCCCTGCACTCAAAATATGTAAACCACCAGGCCTAGGGCAGGCCCTTCATGAATTAGAACCACTCCTAGATCTTTCCTTAAATATGCATTTATTGTATGCTACCTAGAAGCTGGTACTACCAACAGAATGCTAAAGAGTCTTTACATAAAGCCCTTTCTGGTTTCCAAAAACATGCCATGTTTTCCCTTTAAATCTCACCACCATCTGTAACACTCAGTACAAACACTATCTGAAACTGAACAAACACAAAACTGGACAAACACAAAACTGAAACTCAAAGTGGCTAAGTGACTTTCTTGAGGCCCTACAGCCAGTGGGTTGCAAGGCCAGTACTTCAAACCAGATCTCCTGACTCAATCATTCTTTCCCTGACCTGAAAAATGTCACCACATAGAGGTCACCACACTGGAGCTAGGGACAGAACAGCCAAGTTGACATGGTCCCCGCCCTTTGGCTCTTCCAGCCCCGTGAACAAGATAGAATCAGTATCCAACAAAGACGTGTGTGGGGGAAGGTGACAGGAACAGCAGAACAAGACAGGGAATGCTGGTGAGCCAGAGCCAGGCGGCAGTGTCCCTCTATCCTGTCGAAGCCCAGCAGGCCGCGTGCAGTGCCCACTGTCCCAGGACAGACATCTAAGGACATTCACACTGCTGGCCTGAGATGCCATTATTCCTAGAAGCCAGGAGTTGGGGACAGGGAGGTATAGTGGGCCGGCCACCATCCTGAGCCTCTGCTCCTCCTGCACTTGGGTTAGCAACCCTGACATGCCCACAGGGCTGCAGTGATGCCCAGGTAAGTGAGACGGGGAAGCTCAAGCCCAGCTGGAGGCTCGGCCATCACTATGATTCCTTAGGGCCCTGAATGTCCTCTCCTTCTCCCAGCTGATCTTTTACGGGTCTGGAGACTACTGCTTCCATTTGGGGCTATGGCACGGAGTGTTCCTAGAATGCTTTGTTTTTTTTCAAATCTTCCTTCAAATCATGTGACCCTCAGCAGACTAGTCACAGCCTTGGACCTTCACCTGTAAGAGGTGATGATGGGTCCTTACCTTCTAGAGTTGATGTGACAATCCACTGATATGAATAAATGGGTACAGACCACTTGGGACAATGCTTGGCACATCTTCAGCTCTATGTTACTGACAATCAGTTCTTTATTTTTTAATTAACACATCCCTTTTAAAACATGTGTGAACAGCTGGATTAGCAGAGAATCCCTGCAACTGTAGCTGAACTGCTTGCCCCTCCCATCCCTCCATCCTGTCTCCCAGTCACCCTGAAACTGCCTGTCAGCCCCCAGCCACCTGCCGCCAGCACCCAACATTGTGGTCATCTTATATCTGGGAATTTCCAAACAATCCATCCTCTCCAACTCTGCCTTTGTTCCCACCTCTCCTCAGGATGTGGCTCCTCCGGTGCCCTTCCTCTTTGGCCCACACAACCCAAAGCTTACCCATATTTTGGGTGAATACAGGGGGAAGGTGGGAATAAGCCTCTTGACATTTAGTTGGGTGATTGTGTCAAATAACAAAGCACCTACATGGTCCTAAGCATAATAACCCATCTGGGTGATCTGAGCCCCAAGCTCTGGGCAGGGAAGGAGAAGGACCAGGCAGAAGCCAAGGGTCTAAAACAGGTGTCAGTGAACAGTGACCGGGGGGATGAAGCCGAGGGGCAGCAGCAGCCGTCTCCTGGCTTCTGACGCTCAGAGGGGAGAGTGGCCCAGAGCAGTGGTGAGCTCCAGGCTGCCCAGGTGTCTGCAGCCAGGCTTCTAGGTCCCCCAAGTCATTCTGATGGCCTCTCGCCGTCAGCAGAGCTGTCATGGCCCTTAAGGCCGGGTTGGTTATTCTGAATAAGCTGGATGTCACTAGATTGGAAGGCTTTTTTTCCTTTTCCAAAAAGCAGGGAAGCTGTGGGCAGGATCAGAAACCCAGACACTGAGGCTGTACTTGGATGAAGGGGAATGAAAAAGGTATAGCCATCTCCACAGCCAAACTCCTATCCTCCCTTTTCTTAGTGAGCCCTCTTCCAGGGCCCCCACCCCCGGGACCTGCACCTTTCCAACCGTCCAGGTTAGAGAGGCATGTTAGGTTAGGAGCCAGACCATCCGGATTCACGCCCTAGGTCTGTGGCTTCCTGGTCGCACGGAAACCAGCACATACATTGCACCTCTCTGCGCCTGAGTTTACTCATCTACAAAAAGTCTACTTCCTAAGGTGGCCCAAAATCTCAGAGTCTACACACTGGAAGCAGGTAAGACACAGTCCCACTATGCACGTGTAGGCTACATAGTTATCCTTCAGCGTTGCAGGGGCTGAATAGTGGTCTACAAAAACATAGGTACCCGGGCTGGAGATTTAGCTCAGTGGTTCCCACGCCTGCCTCGCAAGTGCAAGGTCCTGAGTTCAATCCCGGTAACCACATACAATGCTGGGTGTGGTGACTCACGCCCACCAGCAATCAACCGGCAATCAGCACCACATTCCACAGTGCCAGGCCTGGTGGCTCAGGCCTGTCATCCCAGCACTCAGAAGGCAGAGACAGGAGGATTGCTGAGTTCCAGGCTTACCTGGGCTACATAGTGAGCTCAGGGCCAGCTTGAACTGCAAAGCAAGACCCTGTCTCAAAAAAACAAACAAACAAGGAGCCAAACATCCCCAATGGAAGAAAGACAGCCTCTTTAACAAATGTTGCTGGAAAAACTGGGCTTCAGCTGCCAAAAGCTAAAGCTAGACCTATCTCTTTCACCATGCACAAAACTAAACTCACAGTGGATACGAGCCTTAAACATTAAAACAGAAACAATAAGCCTGCTGGTAAACAGGCTTGGTAAAACTCTTGGAGACATTGGCTTAGGCAGAGACTTTATGAATAAAACCTCCCTAGCACAAGAACTAGCAGAAAGAATCA
>PVIC010037154.1:0-18231 GCA_004025085.1 Thryonomys swinderianus
AATATTTACACATCTGTGACCTATTTATATCACTTATGAGTATGTCCTTAAGGTATGTCCATTTGAGTATAAATGACTCAAAATTATCATTCTTTATGGCAGAGTAATACTCTATTTTATAACAAAACCCACATCTTCTTTATCCAGTCTAGAGTTGATGGGCATTTGGGTTGTTTCCAAGAGTTAGCTATCACAAACTGAGCTGATATAAACATGGGTGTACATATGACACTGTGATAGGAATCTTGTAATTTTTTTGTGTATATCCCAGCAGAGGAATAGCAGGGTCAAGTGGGACCTCTAATTCTAGTTTTTTGAGGAATCTCCACACCTATCTCCATAGTGGTTTCACATCCACACCAACAGTGGAGAAAGGTTCCTTTTTCTCTGCAGCCTTACCAGCATTTGTTGCTGACTAATTTTTTTAATTGAATTCTTTATTGGTACAAATTATATACATCTCACAATCACATATAACATTGGGGAATTTGTACCAGTATATGACACAAATTAATTCTCATTTTTACCCATATCCCTACCCACCCACACCTCCCCACCCCCTATAAACATGCTCTTTTATTTTCTTTCCAAATCATATTTATTCCTTCCCCTCATTACATTCCCACATCAAATTTCCTATGGAAATTTCCCATTCTACAAAAAACTGTCATACTTTCTAGATTGCTGGCTAATTTTGAAATAGCTGCCATTCTTTGTGGATTGAAATGAAATCTCAGTGTTGTTTTCAACTACATCTCTTGAATGTACTCTCTGAAAAAGGAGATTGAAGAGGATATCAGAAAATGAAAAGATGTCCCTTGTTCGTGAGTAGGAAGGACCAACATCATCAAAATGGCTACACTTCCACAACTACTACATAGATTCAATGCAATCTCAATTGAAATCCCATTAGCATATTCCACAGACCTAGAGAAAATAACCCAAAAATTCATCTGGAACCACAAGAGACAATGATATAGCAAAAGCAATTGTAGGAAACAAGGACATGGCAGGGGTATCATGATCCCTAACTTGAAACTATACTACAAAGCCACTGTGATTAAAAACTGCATGGTACCGGCAAAGTAACGGGCCTAAGAATCAGTGGAATAGATTAGAAGATCCAGAAAGAACTCCAGATACACTATGTCATCACATTTTTGACAAAGGAGCCAAACATTCTCAATGTAGGAAATACAGCCTTTTTA
The DNA here is from genome assembly GCA_004025085.1 of Thryonomys swinderianus. Lineage (NCBI taxonomy): Eukaryota > Metazoa > Chordata > Mammalia > Rodentia > Thryonomyidae > Thryonomys > Thryonomys swinderianus. Next base: position 1,209 of record PVIC010037154.1, read on the forward strand.
ACACATGGTGCTAGAAAAACTGGGCTTTTACTGCCAAAGACTAAAGCTAGATGTATCTCTTTCACCATGTACTAAACTAAAATCAAAGTGGATTAGAGGCCTAAATATTAAAACTGAAACTCTAAAATTGCTGCAAAACAGGTTAGGTAGAATTTTTGGAGACACTGGCTCAGGCAAAGACTTTATGAACAAAACCTCTATACATGAGAACTAGCAGAAGAAATCAACAAATGGGATCTCATCTTATTAAAGCTTTCACACAGCAAAAGAAACCACCGGCAGAGTGAAAAGACAACCAACCATATGGGAAAAAATCTTTACCAGCTTGGACAAAGGGCTACTATCTAGAATATATAAAGAACTTAAAAAGTCAGCCCCCCCCTCATTTAAAGACCGAGTTTAAAAATGAGCATCTGAAATGAACAGACACTTTGCAGGGAAGACATAAAAGCAGCTAAGAAGCATATGAAGAAATACATTACCATTTTGAGGAAGAAAGACATGACCAGCAAGACAATGGGATTGGATTTGAATTGTGATAATTATGACTAATATTTATTTTATCTGAGAAAGTTGAAGCAGTAAAACAAAACTCCTAGGGATAGCTACATTTTCAATGTGTGAATTCTCTTTTCCTAGACACTATTGGCATGTGTGAAAATAGATATAGCTTTCTACCTGCTCTAAGAAGCATTCCTTGCAAATGAGATCAAGGTAAACCACAATCCATTTCTAATCATTTTCTTTTGTCCCCTATAGATCTTATTGGTCTGCCATGGGTATGCTTTATGTATGCATTCATGAGTCTAGCATCTCTGGGTTTTGTTATTATGTTTATACCGGAGACAAAAGGATGCTCTTTGGAACAAATATCAATGGAGCTAGCAAAAGCGTGAGTATTTATATTTATTGATCTTGAACAACAGTTGTTGGTTCAAAATAAAGCTTTTATGTACAAGTAAATAATCTCTGAAATTATTTTAGGATATCGCCCTTGGGATAAGTATGTCTCAATGCATAATTTTAGGTTCTCCCCTGCATTTATGAGGTTTATTCAGCTAGGGGAGTGAAGAAACTATTACAACAAAAGGTCCTGTTTAAATCTTATTCAGTAATGATCTCAGAATCTCCCATTTTTGTAGCTGGCCAAGAGGAGAGTTTCTTTGTTTGAATTTGAAGTTTTGAATACTGTGTTGCCCCTAGGATAGGGGCTCAGCTTCAACTCTTCCAGGTTTACAGGGCTTTGAGACCTAGTTAAAGCTACAATTAGCAGATAAACCCTAAGGTCAACATATACACAACTGCTTTAAATACGTCTTATTCAGGACAGTGTTAAGAAAGACAAGAAAAGCTCTTACAGGAATAAGCATTTAGAACACTAATTAAATACATTTTACCTGAAAAGATTATAAAAAAGACAAAAACAAAAACAATTTAACTTAAAAGTTGGCCATAGAAAGCTTTTTTTTTTTTTTTTTCTGGAACAGAGCTCATAGCTCTAACTGCCAAAATGGATGGCCTGGAGGGAGAGGTGACAGGAATGAAGAGGAACTTGTTTTTCTTCTTGGGATTAAATTATAGCACTTGGAAACATAGGGATACTTAAAATTCTTGAGTTTTAATATAATAGGAAGGGACAGTTTTTTTTATTGGTATGGTTTTTAAAAAGTACTTTCAAACTACTAGAAAAAAAGGAATATTTACAGAAATTGTGGGCATAGTGCTACTGAACTTTTACCTGAAGAAAAATTAGACTTGATAGGTGAACCTATGTGAGTATATGTGTGTATATAGAGATTTATATAAACCAGGCAATTGAGGTCTACTAGGGCTTTAGTTAGTATAATCCTAGAAAATTTTCACCTTATGTTTTATGTACTTTTACATGGTTGAAATTTTTAAAACATTTATATTTTACTAAGCAGAAAAACTTCTCCCAGGTCAAACTGTAAGATAAATATAAAATTGTACAACTGAATGTTGATACAGATGGGGCCTTGTTTTTAAAAAAATATAAAATGAAAATAGTTCATTTACAGTGAGAATTACAATTGTTAAGAAATCTCGATTTATATTTGGCCTGATCATCACATTGCCTGGCTTTCTGCAAGTTTATACATGATTATATTGTTGTGTAACCATAGAACCTAAACAAGATTATCAATTATAAATATATGATTTAAATCATTAATGACCTCAGATCTCAATAACTAGATGCTTCCATCTGGAAACGGGAACATAGTTGTTAGGTTCAGGCTTTTCCTACAACTCATATATCAGGACACCAATGTCTTCCAAATCTAATGGCTGCCTTTCATTTCTCACCTTTTCCTTTTCTGGTTTCACATGACTTACCTTTGCTAGTAACAGCCCATCACACATAGAGGGCTTCAAATAGCAGTTGACTATTATTTTGAATGGTTCTATAGGTTGGCAGAGTGGTGCTTTGCTTGTTTCACCTAAACTCATTCATGGGTGACACAGGCAGGATGGTCAGTTGAAGTGGAAGGACCAGGATCACATATGGCTTGACATGTAGGTGGCAATAGGTGCTGGCTGTCAGCGAAGAGCTTTAGTTCTTCACATGGTGTTTTATCTTTCTCCAGGAGTTCAAAATGGCTTCCTTGTACATAATCCTCCAACGGAGTGAAGGCCAAAGCTAAAAAGCCTTTCTCCACTCTTTTTTTTTTTTTTGAGACAGGTTCTCACTTTGTAGTTCAGGCTAGACCTGAGCTCACTATGTAGCCCGGGCAAGCCTCGAATTCAGTAATCCTCCTGTCTCTGCCTCCCAAATGCTGGGATTACAGGAATGAGCCATCACGCCTGGCACTGTGGTATGTGGTGTTGATTGCTGGTGGGCGTGAGTCACCACGCCCAGCATTGTATGTGGTCACCAGGGATTGAACTCAGGACATTGCGCTTGTGAGGCAGGCGCCAGAACCACTGAGCTAAATCTCCGGCCCCTTGCTCCACTCTTAAATTCACTCATCACTTCTGTTTTCCACTGTCAGGGGAAGGCCCAGGCCCAGCCTGTATTGAAGGAGTGTAGAAATAAACTTGACCTCTTGATGGTATGAAAGGCAAAGAATTTTTTACCACCTCTAAACTACTATGCCTGCTTTTCCTTAAAATTCTTTTTAGCTCCCATGAAACAATCTTCCTTGGATTCCCTATCTCCCTTATGTTTACCTCTATTTCTCCCTCTGGGCCTACATTAGTACTATCTTTTTTTTTTTTTTTTTTTTGAGACAGGGTCTCACTTTGTAGTTCAGGCTGGCCCTGAGCTCACCACTGCCTGGCCCAGGCAAGCCACCATGAACTCAGCAATCCTCCTGTCTCTGCCTCCCGAGTGCTGGGATGACAGGCATAAACCACCACTCCTGGCACTGTGGTGTGTGGTATTGATTGCTGGTGGGCGTGAGTCACCACACCCAGCACTGTTGTATGTGGTTATCAGAGATGAAATTTAGGACCTTGCGCTTGTGAGGCAGGCGCTGGAACCACTGAGCTAAATCTCCCACCCAGTACTATCTTAAAAGACTTAGCTCTATAACCTTATCCCCTAAGGAGCAACTCAAATCTTCATGAATGAGCTGAGGATTTAGCTGAGTGGTACAGCCCCTGCCTCGCAAGTGCAAGGTCCTGCGTTTCATTCCTGGTACTGCGAAAGAAAGTGAAATCCTCAGCGTGGAAGCCTGAGGAACTCCAGGTCCAGAAAGTATTCCTTTCCCTCAGATTTTCTGTTCCCATTTTCTTCTGTACTTCATTAGCTAGACACTTATGGTTAAACCCCTTAGGTGATATAGTTCTGATTTCCAGTAATGTTCTTCACTTATTATCTTTCTTAAGTAATCCCTTCAATGTCTAGCTTCATATTGATTCCTAGAAAATGTTTGAAAAGTATCTGCTATTTGATATAAAAACTTGCAGACAGAGTTAGTGCTAATTGACCATATGGGGGGACTGGATAGAAACATGAAAATCCAACATCTGACATGGTGGACAATAAAAACCATGCAGGTTTTGATATATGTGTCAAAGGCTATGATTCAATTTAAGCAATGAGAGAAGAAAAAGGTGTGGGTTAAGATAAATGAGACATATTGGCCATACAATATTACTCCATTTCCCACTATTTCAGTTATTTATTCAACTGTTTCTTGACTGTCTACTATGCACCAGGTATTGGATTAAGAAAGAATTAAAAATACAAAAGACAAATAATCTATACTTATAGCTCTCTTATTTTAGGAGGAAACAAGAAATCAGATCACTGCAAATGCTGTGTTAGCACAGATATGTCATATATGCATATTTATACATCTATATTCTCACATATTGTGTATATGTATAATCATATATTCTCATATATATTCTCTGCACATATACTATGTATGATATTTTTATTATATAAAGGCTTCTTGAAAGATAAAATATCAGGACTGAATCTTGGAAAGAGTTATCTATAAAGAAATGTGTATGTGAGGAGTCAGAGGAGGCTGTTGGTCACATTCATAACCTACTGCATTTAATGGTGTGGTGTTAAGATGAACAGATTTTGATTTGAGAATTGAGAAATGAGCCCAGAATAAAAGGCACTCAGTAAAGGCCTTGTAAGAAATCTTGGTAAGAAATTTGGATTTTATCCTGACATAAGTGGAATTTGAAATAATAGAGCAGAAGAATTAAGTGACCAGAGATTCAAAGGAATGTTCTAGCAAAATATGGAGAATGGAAAGAGGAGCATGGAATAGAGACCTACAAGGATGCTGTTGGAGTAAGCAGATAGGCAACTATAAGGCTGGATGTGGTATAGTAGTAAAATAGAATTTGGGGCTAGAGTGGGAACACAGTTGAGGGAAAGGAGGGAATTAGGCTGTCTCTGAAGCTTCAGAAACTGACCTAGTATACAAAAGTGACATTCACTGAAGCAAGACATGCAGGAGGAGCAGGTTGGAAATGGGTGTCACATGGGGTTTGGAGACGGTGTTGAGAGTTCTGTTTGTAAAGATCACATGTAAGGTGCTCATGAGACATGCAGACAGTGTGGAAAGAATCCAAGAGTATAAAGTTTTTTTTAGTTCCAAACAATACTTTATTCATCACTTTTCTGTGATTTACTTTGGCTTATGGTTTCAGGGATTTCAGTCCATGGTTAGTTGACTCAAGTGCAGAAAGAGTACAGTGAAAGGAGCTGGAGGTGGACAACCACTCACTTATGACACCCAGTAAAAAATTAGGACTCAAGGAAAGAGAAAAGAGCAGGAAACAAAAATCTGCTTCTCTGAGTCACACCTCCAGTGACCCACCTTCTCCAACCAGGCCCCAGATCCTAGCAGCACATTCACAGATTAATTATCTGATGAGTTTAATTAATGCCTAATGATCCAGTCCCCTTCTGAACACCCAACCCAAGACACTTGGGAGACCTAAATCATAACAAAAAATTAACTAAAAATTGAAGCATGGAAGAAGAAATAATAAATTGCCTGAATGGATTATGACTTTCTTTCAGTGAACTAAACAAAATGAATTACCTATTAACTATCATTCCCTACTATCCCCTTTCTAAATCTAATTTGAAAGCAGAATGGTCTGCATGATTTAAGATTAAGAAACTTTCAGATCTATTTTTCATGTAGAATTGTCAAAATACATCAAATTGCAAACAAAAATAATTGAAGAGAAAATGTTTAAAAATCAATCTTTTTCATCTTATAGACTAAGAATGAAGTACTTTAAGAACATATAATTTGGGTTTCTAAAACTCAGCAAAACTTGTCAATTCAGAATTTGAGGTGGGAAAAGAATCTATCTAATTGAAGAAATTTCTTGCATAGAAAATGTTTTTTAAAGAGTTTTATTTGTGCTGCTGTCAAGTAATTACTCAAATATAAGGCACTCTCCAAGAGAAGTATGAATTGTAAATTAGAAAACTGAGGCCAAAGGCATTTTTGACCACTAGACAGTATTTTGAGGTTTGTATCAAAGAACAAAAATATATCAGGACATCAGTGAAGAGAAGTATAAAAGATCAGACAGCAAATCAGTTCTGTATTTCAAACTCATTACAGCCTACAGCAGTACCTCGTGAGTGTGCACTGTTAGGGAGAAGCTTGGCAACATGGGCTGGGAGGAAAAGTGTGCTGTCAGAAATCTGGGTTAAATCTTATTTATCCAATAGTATAGAACAGAGTGCTTCTCTCTGGGGCTATGTATTGGTAAAAGCTTTTAGAATAAAAATATAAGCAGACCGACTTACGTTAACTGACTGAAAGATGTATGAAAGAATTGTTAAAACAAGGTTTTTTGAAAGAAATATCAAAGACAAGAAAAACTCCCAAATAGTGGTACTGATAAGTTATCAAATTAGCTAAGGAAACGTGAGCAGGGGGTGGGGGGCATGGAACTTCTAGTCCAAAGAAGCTGAAGTGAACTTGAAAACTGCTGAGCTAAGGGAGTCTTCGGGAATTTAGAAGTTGGTAAAACAATGAATCAACTTTTGTCGCTAAGGAAACCAGTCCCAAAGGTAAAGTCCCAATGAGTTTTTCTAAGAGATAAGAAAGGAAACTATTTATAATATCATATTAACTTTGAATCTGATACTACGCATTGCATAATATTTTCCTCTCTCATATTTGGAGTTGGGTTCTTCTAGCTCCATTGCTGCAAAGCTGAAAAAACACATATTCTTCTAAGGATGTTAAGTTCCTTATAAAATAAACAGTGACTCAGCTGAGAGGCCAGAAAAAAAGATTCCTACAATAATTTAATTTGATAGGATTTTACTTTGAACATCTGCTCTGCCAGCTATGAACTCAGAGTGGGAGGTCTGCTGTGTTTGCTTTTTCAATTGTGATTTTATTTGTCCTTTCCCTAAAAGGAAACAGACAAAAATGCAAATATTTTATAAATCTTTCAGTTCTGAGGTTATTTTTCACGTTTAGCATTTAATTGATATGGCCATTTCTTCCTGCTAATTCATTTATTCTAAGTATCATTGAACATTGAGTGCTGGTCATTTAGGAAACGATGCCATTGTTGGTATGATGCGTCAGGCCCTGGTCTAGGTCGGGCATTATCAGCTCCAAAAACTGGAAAGGGAATCGCACTAAGCGATTGGGGGACTACTTTTGATTCTGAGAAATTATATTTGAGATAAAATCTGGGTGGTAACAAAGAGTCAAGCCAGGACAATAAGAGGAAGGACAATTCAGGCAGACGGTCAAGCCAGGGCAAAGGCTAACTGAGAAACAGGCTGGACTGCTTCCAGGAACTCACCACTCCGGAGAGAAGTTAGAGTAGGTAGAGACCGGTGTGTAGGGCTGAGGAGCTCGGCCTTCATTTTAAATGCAATGGAAAACTACCGGAGGATTCTGGGCTGAGAAGCGACGCGACATGACTTACATTTTACAGCGTGCCCAAGCAAGTTCCGCAGCAACCCAGTGAAGAAGGCCGGGGGTGCGTGCCAGAAATGCCGGACCCCGCTTCTGACATGACCACCGGCCTCCAGCGGGCCTCCTTGCTGCCTGGCCCTCACACATACCCCCAGGCCATTACTTCTGCCTCTGTCCCACGCTCAGCAACCACCTCCTCTCGCTGGAAATTTCCTGATCTTCACTCGGCACTACTCGGCTTTCCTCCCGATTTCACTGAAAAGGGACAGAATCAGGAGGACCTTTACCACCCCGTGCCCCCCTGCAACAGCCTGTGTATCTGTGTGGCTACCGCTCCTCGTCCCTAACGGCTCTGTTGTCTCTGAGAGGCTTCACGCCTTAACAACCCGAGATCTTTCGCAGTCCTAAACCCAGTGGTCCTTTCTCATCCCTTGCCTTAGACCATATTAGTGACTGGTCCCTACATTTACTAAGGAACATTCTTCCCAAAACACTTGCTTCACTGCTTTTCCCTTGATTTACCTCTTTTCTTTGCATGCACGTTTTTTGAGGATAGGAAATTTTGCATATCCTGCCCACTGCTGTTTGCCAGCACTCCACACAGTCCCTTGGCATATAAATGGAGTTCCCCGTGGAGTGAGTGAGGTGAACACACGAATGAAGCAATGGAGCAATCGGGACGACACCTACAGGTTTAGCTCGGAAACTGGAGGTACTGTGGGATAAAGAGATCAGAAAAGGAGAGGTCCAGCTTTCAGGGTGCAGGGAGCGGTGTTCTGTCTGGGCCTACTAGAGGTGTCTACTTGACGTCAGAGATTGACGACTTGTGAGAGGCTGACACGTCAGCCTGAAATTCTGGAGACCCTTTGCATCAGTCAGCTGCGGGAGGCCATCAGTTTTCAAGTGGTATTTAAATTGTAGAACGAGATGAGACCATCTAGTCAGAAGCAGCAGAGGGTATGAGGGTAAGGCTATGATGCAGATTATGCCAACATTTAGAGAAGCAGAGGAGTACCAGAAAGGACAAGATAGGAACCAGCATCCAGACTAGATGAAAAGCCAGACTACGGTGAGGTATGATCACAGAACACGATGACTGAGCAAATTAAAAACTTATTATGGTAAAAGACACTGGTATTAATCCACCTCCGAATATACCCCCTTTGCTTTGAACATTATCCGATTGCCTTCACTTCCTGACCTCCTTCAAGTCATTAGTTGTGCTGTTGTGGTCATATTCTCAATCTATTGAGTGTATGGACTTGGGGGAAGAGCCAGAAGTCGTGTGGTGCTAGATCCAATAAACGAGGAGGAGCATGGGGGACACAGTACTGTTTTATGTAACAGAAATTGCTGCAAACATGAAAGTAAACTGATTCAGAGAGTGGCAAGAATAGACTAATCTATCCACATCTGTACCTACCACTTACTTTACTTTGGGTGCAAAGGTTTGTGCTTCCGTACGCGCACTGACAGGACAATCTGCAGTATTTCCTATCTGAAAATTACTTTCCTAGACTTTAGATCTCTTTAGGTCCCAGAGCAGTTCCCTGCCCCCACTTTTCAGCTCTCTGGAATTTTCATCAAGTTTCCTTCTGAACTTCAGGCCAGTTTCTGTCACCTCTTTAGAAAGACGGCACCTGTATAATGCCTCCTCACAACTAAGCCATTCCCTCCCTGATTACGTGTCTCACTAGCACTCCTGTTAATCCTACGCGTAGGTGCTCGTTGCCTCAGGAAACAAGCTTTCCGCAAGCAGGAGCGGATACTCACTCCGTCTGTACCAATCACCGTGGCACAGCAGTCCCTCTCCTTGGCTTCTTACAGAAAAAACCTGAAAAGGGAGGGAGGCTCAAAGACAATCTCCTTAATAAATGTAAAGTGGCTTCACGCTGATGGGAATACTGCAGACTTTACTGATGCAGAAGTGACGAGACAACGTAGAAGGCAAGATGTACAAAGACAAGAGAAATGGTAAAATCTAGGAAACAGAGGCAAACGAAATGATTTCGAGTGACATCTTTACGAGCTCTGTCTGCCATGTTCTCCCTGGACTCTGACACTGCAGGGCGCTGCTGGGGCTGCGTTCTGAGGAGACTCCCCACCTTCCCTGGCGTGAGATCCATGAAGGTCCGTAGTATATGCTGAATTTCACGCTCCATCAAGGCTTCACATTCAATGTTTTTGCATAGCTACGTGAGAAGCCCAGAGTGATTTAAAAGTAATAGTCTGCACATTTTTTTTCAAGTAGTATAAACTAAGAATGACATTTTCATTAGTGCTTCTTTCTCTTTCAGGAACTATGTGAAGAATAACATTTGCTTTATGAGTCATCACCAAAAAGAATTAGTGCCAACACAGCTTCAAAAAAGCAAACCCCAAGAGCAGCTTCTGGAGTGTAAAAAGCTGTGCGGAAGGGGAAAACCAAAGCAGCTCTCTTCAGAGACCTAAGGCCTCCGACCACTACGAAGGTTGATATGGCCGGAGGACGCTTGCAGGCTGTCATGTACCGGTGCTCGTCTGCCACCCCCGTGATTTCTCTTCAGGGTCACGGAGCTCATTTGAAAAGGACACCCTGATATTATAACGACAGCGCTAACCCTTCTTCCTTTTGTAGGAACTTCAAAAGGTAGATGAGGAACAATGTCCTAAGCAACCCTTGCTTATTCTGAGTAGGATAGTAGGTTAAGAAAACACATATAAAACTGGCTGATTCAGCATTTTCTACCTTTTAGCAGAACCACTTTTGGAAGATCAAGTCCTAGTGATATGATCAATTCTGGCCTCACACTACAGCTGTACGAAACCAGATTTTGTAGACACAGGTGTTCTGGACACAGGCTTCCAGTTTTTGCCCACCAAGACATGCCTTGTACTGGGTCTTGTATTAAAAAAGAACTGGGATAAGAGATGGACAGTTCAATTGCACATTTGTTCTAGATTAGGACAGGTCCTGGCTAGGATTTTAGGGAGAATTCCTAGTTACAGTTCCATAAGGATTATTCAATTTACTTTTCAAAGTAAAATTTAATGGAAAACACATTAGTTTTATGGATTTTAATAGTGTAAAATATTAAACAATTCTATAAGACTTTAGAAAAATATGTATATTTCATTTTTTTAGTGACTAGAAAGGTAAATTTGAAAATCCTGGGACCATATTTATTTAAAGTAGCTGTTAGTAAACTATCAGAAAAGGAGTCAGGCTACAGATTATATATACAAATTTCTAAGCAAGTAGGTTTAAGTTATTAAATCAAATCTATAAAATTCTCTCCCTGGGGGCCAAAGATCTCTCCTAGGGGGCTCAGTGGTTCCGGCACCAGCCTAGGAAGTGCAAGGTCCCTGGTTCGCTCCCTGGTAACCACATAAAACAATACCGGCTGTGGTGACTCACACCCACCAGCAGTGACTATCACATACCACAGTGCCGGGTGTGGTGGCTCACGCCTATCATCCCAGCACTCGGGAGGCAGAGGCAGGAGGATTGCTGTGAGTTTGCAGTTTGTCTAGGCTACACAGTGAGCTCAGGGCCAGCCTCAACTACAAAAAGCGAGACCCTGTCTCAAAAAAAAAAAAAAAAATCTCTCCTTGGAAAGCTTTCGTGATGAGTTATAGCAATCCGTTTCCTACAGTTCTTTCTAATCTTCAGGAATCTCTCTACCTCAGGTTATGGCAGATGGACCATAATCAATGCTGACTTTCAGATGAATTTAGACATAATAAATAAGTGACATAGAGACATCTGGACAATTCACTCCCTATGATGGTACAGTAACCTTTTAGACTACTAATATAAACTGCGGAAGACAGAACAAACACTTAAAAGCACAATCAACCTAACATTAAAAAAATTCAAAAAATATTAACCAGAAGAAAAAAAAATTGAGCCAAATCCCTTGTCAGTTTTTTTCTCTAGCCCCTAACAAACTATCCCAGTTTGATATAAGAGAACACAGTCCCTTACTGTACATTCTCTACAACAAACTGGAAAGACTATAAGCCTTTGTAAGTAATAGTAACATGATAGATAATACCAGAGGCTCAGGAGAACAACTTAAAAGTCTTGATTTTGAAATTTGTATCATCCAAATTAATGTTGGCAAGATGATAAAAAGAGGTTAGAGATCCTGATTTTGTCACAGTACATATTGTATGCAAGTTAGAATATGCATTATGTTTTGTTTTGGGAAGAGAAGGGAAGGTGTGTTTAACAAAGAATCAATATAACATTTAAGGATCTCTGGTGGAATTATATGCCAGGACAACTGGCTTATCAGTATGAACTTTTTACTTTTTGGTAAGCATCACACAGACTGTAAGCTCTTTAACAAAGATGTTCCATGATTCTTTTTAATCCCTAACAATATATATACTTTATTTCTTGGTTTGGTTATTCATTGTAAATGGGCAAAAAATAAACCTACCTGGTTTATTTTTACTCATGACTTCAGGTTCAGTATCTTCAACTTCATTTCTGTATTTTTTAAAATTATCCTATACACGTAACTAAACAATTTTGCCTTCAAAACAATTTTCACCCAATACCCACCCCCTCCCCCACATCAAATGCTTACTGATTTGCAAAAATAAAAAGGGGAGAATGTTTATAATTTGTACATATATATTCACAGTTTTTATTAAAAAAATGTACAGTACTTGTGGAAAGCCAGCAGAAGACATCGAATACACTCTCATCTTCCCAGCTTTGTTCTGTGTAGAGGATTACGCATGGAGGCCGTCCAGGTGCTCAGTGGCTGAAGCCGGCCCCAGGCAGGTTGCCTCTTCTCCCCTCGCCCCTTTCCATGAGCTACCGACAAGTTTTCAAGTCATCTGAATACTGAAAATGTTACATCATCTGGACTTGTGCCTTGGCTATATATGTTATATATTTTCTTCCTGTGAACCTTATAAAACAGGAGTTTATCTTATTACTGCCAATTAAAACTAAGAGGAATATCTCAAAGTTCTAAAAAGTCTCCCTATAACTATTTTATCCTTTTATTCTCTGTCTTTGTGAATTTAGCTCTCCTACTGATCTTAAAAATAAAGCAAATAAACAAAAAAATGTAAAAAAAGAATCAAAGTTTAAAAGTCACACCTAAATCTTTTCCAAGTATAAAAGTTAGCCTTTACCTCCTACTTCTGAGGAACAGGCAGGGTAGGGGAGGCTTTGAGAAGAAAATAAAAAGAAACAACACAATATGTACTGTTCAGTGCAGTGCTTACATTAGATTTTCAACATTTTATATTATGATAAGGAAAATGTTCGAAAGAGGTTCAAATGTTTCAAGTTTTTACTTTTCAAGACATTTTGGAAATTCAGGTTTTCATAGAACATTGTGTAAGAATACTGTTGCTATTATGTTTCTACAGAGAAGCTAATCTGACTCTATACAGGCTGTATTTCTAGGTAAAGTCACGGTTTACGCCAAACTCCCGGCGGCTGAACACACCTGTTGCATGCTCCTGTGTTACTACTGCAGGGCCCCCATGAAAGTGAGGGCCTAACTCGTGGATGTGAGTTTATTACAGACTTAAAGAGTAGCAATCGCATATACTGAGCAGTCACTGTTAGCTCCACTGGATAAGACACAGCAAGGGCAAATACGTATCCTGGAAAATGGCTTTCAAGTTCAAGTTGAACTATATTATAATTACACTGTGGCACAGAGGCAGCTTCTGGGCACTTCTTGTTAAAACAGCACAATGTCATCAACTTCTGAGGAGACTCTTCATCTGGCCTTGAGCGCCGACCTAAGATTAATCAGTCAAGAACCCCAGTCACTTCCCTGTAGGTATAGCTCAGTCTTTCCAGAATAACAAAGTCATGGTGAGTACAACCTGTCACAGCTTCTTTCTCACATCCATTGAGTGGGTCAGAGGTTTTTCTCTTTAGAACTACAATTTCTTCACTTTTAAAAGTTATTTAACATTTTCTATCATATTAAATTAGTAACATAAAACAAATCCTTTATCTATAAAGTTCTATCCCAGGCCTCTAGAGCTTATATACATATTTTTATTTCTAATCTGCAAGAAAGGGATTTCTATGATATTTGGTAACAGAGCATGAAAAGATACTGTACACACGTAGCATATAGATATATAGATATAGATATGTACACATACAAAATACACTTCAAAAAGAAGCCAACACATTTTAGCCAAAGTCTAATCTTGCATAGATTAAAAAAAAAGAATTATGAATACAACTTTTGTTAAAATAGAAAATGGGGAGTAAAAGTTACAGAATGGATAGGAAGAAAGATCTTTTTCCAAACTTTTATTTGTGCACATTCAATTGAAAAGATAACTTTTACAGGTTCTTTGGTGCCCATATTCAGCATACAAAAATGTAAAAGACTATTCACAAATGAAACACATTAGCTCAAAATGGAAAATATAACAACGACAACAATAAAACAATTTAAGGTAGTGCACACTGTGACAGATCTGCTTATGGGGACATGAGAGTTACTGCGAAAATAAATAGAATGTCCTCTTGTAAAAGCAGCAAAATCATGTCTTGTAAACTTCCTTTTTATATTACAGCAAAGATTGAAATAAAATCCAAAGGGACTGGAGCTTACACTGTAGCCACGAGTGAATAAAAGAGTCTATTTCCTCAATTATTGTTGGTCCAGTTTTCCTTTTGAGTCCAATGTGCAGCAGGTTTAAAAAGGTGCTTGGTTAGAGATCCTAACCAATTTAAGTGATAAGTTATAAAATTTCTTTTCTGCTTTCAAACACAAATGGGTAAATCTGTTCCACAGCAGTAGCCACAGCCTTTACATTGGGCCCTGTAACAAACAGGAGGAAAGGGTGAGAAGGGCTGAGACAGGAGAACTAGGAAAAGGAGATTTCCCCAAGTTTAACACATTCACCTGGCTCAGAATTCCAAGTTGACTGTTTACAAAGAAAAGAAAAAACTAAAAATTACATATATATATAAGCATACGCAGTTAATACAGACCAAGAGAGTATGATTTTTTTCCTCTGGATAATCAATCCGAAACACAAAATGTTAGTCACCCTATTTTGGGGCACATTACAGCATATTAAAAACAACACCATCATGAAGAGGAATAAGAAGCAGTGAGTGCAATGCACCTAGGGAAGAGTAACCCACGGACTGGTCACCCTGAGCCCTTGCTCAGTGTCATCTGGTTTTCGGACAGACTGCAACTCCAGCTCACGGGAGTGCACAGAAACCCAGCAGACTAAAACAGGAAATTCTGGTTATTGTACATTGTGTGGTCTAAAATATCCCACAGATCATTACTGCTGATCTGGTCATTGTACCCTCAGAGGTTATCCAGGTCACTGACTGGGAGAGAGCACAAGGTCGTGTACCAATGAATACATATCTGGAACAACTTTTAGCAAACATCATCTGTGTGCCCTTGCAGCCAAGTGCTCTACCACTGAGCTATGGCCCCCTGAGCCACTGCAGGAAGGGGAAAAAGTGCCTCTTTGCCCTGGCTCACTCCGTGACCTGTCTTTCCTGAAAAAGGCAGTTTCAACATGAGGAGACAGCCCCATCTACTCAAGGCTACGTTGCAAACTGCACCCTGAAAAGCTTTAACGCAACTTTCAGCCACCTAACATGGCTAGTTTTACTTGGGGAATCTAAGCGGTGAACTTGCCAGAATTTGTGTGAATGAATATACAAGAATTGAATTTTGGTCTCTATGCTTGTAAACAGTCATATCCCCATTCTTTTTTATTCATATTTTCATCTGAGATAGGGTCTTGGTTGGTTGCCCAGGCTGGTCTTGAACTTATAATCCCCTTATGACTCAGCCTCTCTCTAGGTAGCCACCCTTGCCTCTTTTGAAAATCATGAAACTTATGTGTCTAACGTCGTGTGCTTTGAAATTAGTGGACATGTCCTACTTGGTTGATTTTCTACTCATTCCCCTCACCCTCTCTATATGGTGCAGTACTTTGTTCATGGCAACCATTGTGTAGATGTTCATGGAACTGCTAACGTTTTGTAGGATTTTCTAAGAGTGAGTATAAGCAGGTTACTACCTTCAGGTTGCTACTTGTTGATTATTCACATGATAAAGATTTTTATATAAAAATTGTTTTATTCTATATTTAGAAGAGACTTATCAATAGACTTTGAGATCTCTCAGAAGTCCAAGCTCCAAAGTATAAAAACAGTTGAAAGAATAGAACAAAAAATCTATTTCCTACCACCTGACTTTTAGAAATTATTAGTGTATATTGGTTGGACATATTTACACTCCTTGTGTAGAAATGGTTCATGTACATAATAATTTCAATTGCCTTCTTCACGCCCTTTGCTTTCCCTCCCTCTTTTCTCTCTCTCTCTCTTGATTCTCTACCCCAACCCAATGTTTTTGTACATGTTTTCTAAGATCCGGGTAGCATCCTGGTAATTGGCTTTGAAAATTCCCAAGGAAAACAGAAAAAAAATTGTGGGATAAGTAGAATCTGGGTTTATTTGTTAGGAGAGTGTCCATAAAACAAAATTTAATACTATTCATTTTCTTCAATATGATTTTGCCTAAGGTTGAAGTTGCTTCTCAGGCAGTGTTCTGTACCATTTAAAAGCACAGTATCTCATAAGCTGACCTAGTCTTCTGTGACCATTCCTTCCAAATACTTACCAATTCAAAAACTGTGTAACAAAATACACATAACAAACAGGTGCCAGTTATATCTGAGTATCTTACTTATGAGAAAATCTTTGTAACGTTAATAAATATAACTGTTTATAATCATTATTAGAGAAATATATGTAATACAAATTTTTTTTGTAGTAATAGACATTGAACCCATGGCCTTTACAATGAGCTACATCTTCAGCCCCTTTTCTTAGTTTTAATTTTAAGACAGGGCCTCACTAGGTTGCCAAGTCCCCCCATGGTAGGCCTCAACTTACAATCCTCCTCCTTGCCTACCAGAATACAGTGTTGAGGTTACAGGTATGCACAGCTACGCCCATATGACCCGAATATTTTTAATACCCCAAACTGAAAATTACTCAACTGCCTTTGGTGAGCATTCACACTGGACACTATATAGCAACAAGAGTGAATGACTTGTTCACCAAGAGTGAACCAGATAACCAAGAATGAAAAGACAGTGACAAAATAGCACAATATAAGCACATTACATATTAGAAATACAAACAATAAATAAGTAGGTAAAACTAATCTATAGTGCTAAATGTCAAAGGACTTACTCCTCTGTATGGGTATTAAGTAACTGAAGAGGATAACATCGACATTATTTCTGTCAGGCAGGACTTATTCCATGAAACCCCTAACTGACAAGTTTAGTTTCAATATCATAGATTACCTGTTACTGTGATACTTCCTGTTGAAAAAATCTGTAATGTAGCTCTTAAGGATTTTATCCGATAGCACACAGCAGGATGAAGCTCAGGTTCATAACTATAAAAAGTCACAATTAGTATAAATATTTATGGCTTCACCAGTAATTTCAAATTTGCTAAGTCATCTTGATTCTGAAAGACCTACCTGGCATGAGGTCTATTGTTCTTTGTGAATTCTGGCAAACGGATTTCAAAGGGCATATTACAAACTGCCAAGACGTTAACAACCTTAAAATCTGTGAATATTACCTTT
>PVIC010037155.1:0-18266 GCA_004025085.1 Thryonomys swinderianus
CAATCTTCTCGGTGTACTTTTTCATAACAAAAGCATCAAGGAAAACTTACCGCTGTGCAAAAGATGCACCGGCATTCCTGGAGTGTGGTCATCTTGTCCAGAGACTGTTCAGACAAGCAGAGTTTGCAAGTGATGAGGGGGGCAGGGGCCAGGTCTCCAGGCATCGGGTTTTCTGCAGTCATGGTGAAACAGTGGGGCCCACCAGCAGAGCCCATTAGCCTGTCTTCAGCCTTCCTCAGTCGCAGTCCCTACAGAGAAGTCCAAAGCACAGAACAGACCTATTAACACAGCTATTGTTTGACCAACACATTTGCGGACAAGCTGAGCAAATCCTCGCCATTGGTGGTGTTAAAAGCACACCTGATACACTTCTGAGAACCCTGAGCTGGAGAGTTTACTATCTTGGCAAAGTATTCCTGGGGCCATGAAACGTAAGCTGACCTCACCTCACAGTCCTGATTCACATTATGGAAATCATGGGACTCAGAAACACTACAGGTGGAGGATGGGAGATACTGGTCAAGGGTTCAAAGTTTTGGGGACAGGAAGAATGAATTTGGGAGAGCTACACAGCATGGTGACCATACTGAATGACAGCATCTACCTGAAAACTGCTGAAGGTAGGTTAAAAATACTCTTACTAAAAAAAAAAATGTGTATGTATACATATATATATATATATATATATATATGTGTGTGAGATGATTGGTTAATTACTTCCTCATTTTACATGTATACATGGAATTTCAAAATATCACATCATACATCGCAAATGTACAGAATTTTTATTTATCAATTGTATCTCAATAAAGCTGGCAGAGAGGGGAAGGAATCACTACTACAAATAAACATACCATTAACAAGTTGTATCACTGCCACCCAATTCAACAGGTCCAAAAATGCTTTAAAATATGATGCAAAGAAGTAACATAATCCAGCAATTCTACCTCTGGATATATGCCCAGAACCAAAAAGTGAAAACTGAAAAACAAAATCTTGAGGAAATATTTGTATATCTGTGTTCATGACATTATTCTCAATAACCTAAAGGTAACCGAAATGCATGAATGGATAAAATGTAATATTTACACACGGTGAAATATTACTTATCCTTGAAAAGAAACCAAATTCTGACATATGCTATAACCTGGATGAATTTTGAAGACTCTGTGCTTTGCAAAATAAGCCATCCAGAAAATGACAATTGCTAGGTCAGGAGTGATGGCACATGCCTATAGTCCCAGCACTCAGGAAGCTGAGACAGGAGAATTGCCATGAGTTCAAGGCCAGCCTGGACTATATAGTGAGACCTATCTCAAAGGAAAAAGGGAAGGGAAAGGAAGGGAAGGGAAGGGAAAGGAAAGGAAAGGATAGGACAGCTGCTAAATTTTTCTGCTCATATGAGGTACCTAGAGCCATCAAAGTCATAGAGACAAAACGTATATCAGATGTTACCAGGGCTAACAGGAGGACACTGGAATTACTGTTCAATGGACAGAAAGCTTAGCCAGTGATATAGCTCAGTGGCACAGTGCCTAGCTTGATACAAAGTTTCTGCTTGGGATGATGCTAAAAGTCTATAAATGAATAGAACTGATGATCACACAGCAGGTGAATGTACAGAATGTCACTGAATTGCACAGTTAAGATGGTTCAAATGTTGAAACAGAGCCTGGCATGGTCATACATCCCTAAAATTCCAGCATTCTGGGAGGCTGAGGCAGAAGGATCACAAGTTCAAGCTCAACATGAACAACTTAAGAATATTCTCATAGAATTTTTTTTTTTTTGAGACAGGGTCTCACTTCGTAGTTCAGGCTGGCCCTGAGCTCACTACGTAGCCCAGACAAGTCTCGAACTCAGCAATCCTCCTGCCTCTGCCTCCCAAGTGCTGGGATTACAGGCCTGAGCCACCACGCCCGGCACTGTGGTATGTGGTATTGATTGCTGGTGGGCGTGAGTCTCCACGCCCAGCATTTTATGTGGTTACCAGGGATCGAACCCAGGACCTTGTGCTTGTGAGGCAGGTGCCGGAACCACTGAGGTAACCCTCTGGCCCTCTCACAGAATTTTTTGAATGAATGAATGAATAAGAGCTGGGGATGTAGGTGAATATGACAGTCCTATGTTCAATCCCCAGAACCACACACACAAAGAAGTTAGAAATGATAGTCCTGTTATCTACTTTATGCCAGTTTTTTTTTGCTTTTGAGATAGGGTCTCGCTTTGTAGTTCAGGCTGGCCCTGAGCTCACTATGGTGCCCAGGCAAGCCGCCGCAAACTCAGCAATCCTCCTGTCTCTGCCTCCAGAGTGCTGGGATGACAGGTGTGAGCCACCACGTCTGGCATTGTGGTATGCGGTGTTGATTGTTGGTGGGCGTGTCTCCATGCCCAGCGTTATATGTGGTTACTGGGGATCGAACTCAGGACCTTGCGCTTGTGAGGCAGGCGCCAGAACTACTGAGCTAACCCTCCGGCCCCTTTATGCCAGTTTTTAAAATTATAATGTAATTATTCATTGTATGCCTTCACATATATTATTTCACTTAATCTTTTGCAGTCATAATTTTTTTTTTCAGTACGAGGGATCAAACTCGGGCCCTTGCACATCCAAGGTTAGCACAGTACAACCTGAGCTAAATCCCCAGCCCCATGATTATTTTAAATCTACATATCAGAGTTATTATTTAGAGTTATTGTTCAGTGGATAGAAAGCTTAGCCAGGGATATAGCACAGGTACTGAGTAAGTCATCTGCCAAAGCTCCCAGAGCTTGTATATGGCAAAGCACAACGAAGCCTCCACCTGCCGAGGCCAAGCCCAGAGCCTGATCTGTTACACCAGAGCTGCCTCGTAAGTGGATCTTCTAAGAAGGGCCAGAGTGGGGAAAGAGAGAAAAAAAGGATGAAGTGTCTGATCACAGTGATCCTTAAACCCCTCGAACTCACACAGAAGTGAAATGTGTCTCTGTACATGGTACAACTGTAGAAGAAAATACCTTTGTAGTGTAAAACAAAAATTACAACCAAAGTCCTTCCACTATATTGTTCTTAATTCAAAATCTTTAAAAGAAGTAACTTGATTGTGGAAATTGTTCTCTTCTGTATTCATGCTTTATGACTGTGTTTTATATCACATCAGAAAATACCATGTTCTGATTCAATGTTTTAAAAACCCAGAAGTTCTTACTACTTTAAAGGAATATGGACAAATCTAATAAATTCTGTCATTGAAATAATAAGAAATACTTCTCTCCTTACAGTCTTACAAGAACTAGCCTATTTTCCCACTACTTTTGTTGTTTCTTTCCGTTGGTTTCTGTTGTTTTGTTTTGTTTTGTTTGGTACCAGGGATCAAACTTGTGCTTATGAAGCAGCCACCAGAACCACTGATCTAAATCCCTAACCCCAAAGTGAAACACTGTGGTTTGTTCATTTGTTTGTTTGTTGGGGGGGAGGGGGTTGCAGTTCTAGGGATCAAACTCAGGATCTTGTGCACCACCACTGAGCTACATCCCTAGCCTTTGGACTATTTTTGGCAAAAGAAATTATTTAAATGAATGGTCATTATTTTTATTTTATTTATTTATTTATTTATTTTTGCTTTTTGAGACAGGGTCTCACTTTGTAGTTCAGGCTGGCCCTGAGCTCACTACGGTGCCCAGGCAAGCCGCCGCAAACTCAGCAATCCTCCTGTCTCTGCCTCCTGAGTGCTGGGATTACAGGCGTGAGCCACCACGTCCAGCATTGTGGTATGCGGTGTTGATTGTTGGTGGGCCTGTCTCCACACCCAGCATTATACGTAGTTACCGGGGATCGAACTCAGGACCTTGCGCTTGTGAGGCAGGCGCCGGAACCACTGAGCTAAATCTCTGGCCCCTGAATGGTCATTATTACCAAGCCCCATAGTGGCTTAAACTTCAATACAGTTATATATGCTTAATAACAGTGGTGTGTTCTGAGAAACGCGTGGTCAGGTAATTTCACTGTGTGAATGTCACTGAGCACATGTCAACAAATCTAGATGGTCTGGCCTACTCCACGACTAGCCTATGTGGTGACCACATTGTATGACCTATTTTGCCCAGGGTATGATGAATAAATTACAGGATTAAATCTAGAGCAAAAGATAATAACTCAACCAAGAGATGTGGTAAACACAAGAGGTATAAAGCTGGTAACACAGCAGACTGGTTAAAATAAACTTTCTTTAACCAGAGTATAAGATAGCAATAAATAATAAGCCATTGTCATGGTTGCTTTTCCTTATCAATTATTATGCACTATAAATAACTGTGTATGCTATGTTTTCATAAGATTGACAGCAGAGTAGGTTTGCACCAATGCCATACACAGACACGATAACATGTTCAGCTACAATCTGAGAACTGTGACGTCACTAAGCAATAGGGATTTTCAGGTCTATTGAAATCTGATGGAACCACCATCCTCTATGTGGCCCCTCATAGATCAAAACGTTGCACTGAAATGGTTGACTTATATGTAAATACAGAAGTACTGCATGAGGGGAAAATAAATTGGATTTGATAAAATAAAAGGTCATGGAAATTTTTCCTTGTCAATTTTCCAGCAACAACCAGAAAGAATGATTGGTTACTAACCTGATGTGTTTGAGGTTTTTCACCTGCTTCCTGAGTAGAAATTAAAGACTTTTGTTTGAAAAGTAACAAAATACTTTTTAACCAATGACTACCTTCCAATATGAAAAATGTGTTTCTTGGCAAATGCCCAGGAACATTCAAGACACAGTGTTCTTATTCCACTAACTATTGCAGAGCTGTTAAAAGCAAATTAAACTTGCATATCAAATTCAGGATTCTGAGATTAAAAAAAAAACTCTCTTTAAAGTCAATGTATGGGTAAAACGATACACATTGGTATTGTCCCTCTTCCCAGTTTATGCTTTGACAGTGATCACCAATGTTTCCTCCAGGACTCCCTGGTTCACCACCAGCCCTGCAGTCCATGTCTCTCAAGTGTCCACTTCCCATCCCTGCCCTCAGCGCTGCTTAGACTATACACTCTCTATCATCTTTCTCAAAAAGAGAGAAATCCCCCATGAACAACAGAAGAAATGTAGCATAAACGCTTTGCGGGTGTGGAAAATGAGAAATGACACAGGCCAGACTACTCCACACCCCAAATGTCCATTATGAGAAAGAGCCACTGAAGAAAGCTGCTGGACCGACTCTAACCTATCCTTTCTCTCTTGGGCATTCATCAAGACACTCAGGTTTTCTCATGGTTTCACTTTGTTTTTTGTTTTTTTGGTTTTTTTTTTTTGAAGACATTAAAAAGGATACATTTTCAGCATACTCTTGAAAGAACCAGGATAGCACTGGACACTTCTTACAAGGTATCTCTTAGAAGTGCTGTGGTCTTCTTTTAAAGACAGATCTAGTGATTATGTTCATCAAAGCGGCCTGACATGTAATCATGTCTCTTGTCATATACATAAGTCTTTACTCCTTGGTTTTTTAGTTACATGTCTGTATACTGTGAAATTAGTTATAAGAATATAAAATTAAAATATTTTAATTGGCTTTTTTTGTCCTTAAGAATGAACTTAAAGTATAGTGTATACTTTACCAATGACCTATGCCCCTAACCTCTAAATATATTTCTATGATATAAAAAAGCAGACCCATTTTGTTTTTGTCTTTAAAAAAAGAATTCCAATCATTCCAATAAATGATACTTTTGACTCAGTGAGATATATATCACAGAGTAACATTTAGTTGTGAATAATCCAAAATGATTCTTCACAAAGTAACTAATTTTCCTGTGTACACAATAATACCAATTCCCTACAGTGATGGCTTTCAAACGTTTCCCAAGCAATGGAAGTTTATAAAAGCAAAAATCTTTACTAAACTACCAGTATATATGAGTGATTAAGGCACATTAGTGCTGGTTCCTAGGACAAGTCCTTCTGGACTCTCTCCAACCTCCCAGGCACCAGTACACAATCCACGTTTACACCCTGCATCATGAAAACCAGCACTCTCAGTTTTCACTGTAGCCAAAACTCCACAATCAACATTGTAAAAACTGAAGGACACAAAGATAGCATTTAATTTTTTTAAAAAAAGAATATCGATTCATTGAAAATTGACCTCTGCAACCACTAAACAAGAGGACCCTGAAGTCCTCTCCTGAAATTCCCACTCTCAAGATATTATAATTGCTTCCTAAAATTCCCTCTGTCAAGATATTATAATTGCTTCCGGAGTTTCCAAGTGTTTACTCACGTGTGCTTTAAGACCCGCCAGTCTCAACCACACAGAACCACCAACAAAAGCACACTCTCCCACCAAACTACCAAGTAAATGACATGAAGCTCAGAAACACGCTAAACGTGCATTCCAGGCAGCTCCTGTACTTCTTATCGGCCACTCTGTCACAAGTACACGAACGATTCATTCCCATTCCTCTCCAGCTCTCAAGAAAACTCTTCCTTGCAAAGAGATGTCAATTCTTCCTGGCTTCCTCAACTTGCTCTACCTCATACCTCGTGGTTTTTATCTAAGATTTTAAAAAAGCAACTTGATGGCCCACCCTACCTGTTGATTTTTAAAGGTAACAATTATAATTACTTATATTCACAGTTTTAACAGCTGTGACTGTGCCTTCTCATTGGATGTCAAGAACCCTTTGGGAAAAGAATTTTGGCAGAGAATGCTAGGGCTGCATGCGGAAAGGAGAGAAATCTGGGCGCTGTCTTCTGATTTAAGGTTGATGGCAGGTTTTACTTGCCTAGCCATAGAGCAAGAATAACTGTCTAGTGTAGGTAAGGCAAAAAACTATACCATATGACATTGCACTAAATCACCAGCAAAGGCAAACCAAAAGTTCTACCTGCTTCAAATATGTCTCTTGCATGATAAAATGTTTATTTTATGAGAAGCAAGTACTAACTGATACCACAGGCCAGTCACTTCTTCCCTCATGTGTTTTCACTAGAACTGTCAAAAAAGGAAGACCTCATAAGCTGTGCTGGAAGCACAGGATGTATAAAGAATTTTCATATTCTGCTGGTGGCCCAAAAAAAAGCAATCTGCTCCAAAAATGCAGAAGGTCAAAGACAGCCAACATCTAAGGTATTTTTAACTAATGTAGTTTATGCCAAAGTCAAAACAATTATCTTTTGTGCAGTGATGATTATGATGACAATGATGATGATGATGATGATGACGATGTAACTGAAAAGGATAGTCTTATTAAAATATTTATTTATGAATCTTTACACCATTCTCCAAAAACCTGAAAACTGAGATAAATTGATAAAACACAACTAAAGCCAGAAAAAGGAATCAACTGGATGTTACTGGTGTAAGAGAAAGACAGTAAAAAGCCAGCTGAGGGCTGGAGATTTAGCTCAGTGGTTCCAGTGCCTGCCTAGTAAGTGCAAGGTCCCTGGTTAGATCCCCAGTAACCACATACCACAAAGCCAAGTGTGGTGATTCATGTCCACCAGCAATCAGTACCACAAACCACAATGCCGGGCGTGCTGGCTCATGCCTGTAATCCCAGCACTCGGGAGGCAGAGGCAGGAGGACTGCTGAGTTGGAGGCTTGCCTAGACTACATAGTGAGCTCAGGGCCAGCCCTGAACTACAAAGCAAGACCCTATCTCAAAAAAAAAAAAAAAAAAAGATCTAGAACTTAGTTCTAGGCTATGCTATGAAAGTCTAAGCCCATGGGAAAAAACAGAACAGGAGACACATGAAAACAGTGAAAATGTTTACTTGCCAGTGCAAGACACTGAGCCATTCATTGAAGGAGATGCAGTAACAGATGTGAATGAAGGACTGCAGGTGAGAACTGGTGCAGAAAGGGGCTCCCAGACTAGGGAGGCAATGAAGAGAGGAGGCTGACGAGTTGCCTCGTGTAATGTAGAGAGACTCGTGCGGGTTTGGAGCTCTCTCCTAGGAAAGAAAGAAGCCATGGTCTAAAGGCCACATTTCTGCCTTGTTAGGAAAGCTCTTTCAATAACAGGTAAAAATGACATTCCAGGCAACCAGCTTTCACTCAGTGGGATCAGGAAATTAGTATGTTGGTCTAAGGGCTCCTCTCAAATACCAAAATCCACACGTGCTCAAGGTCTTTACAGAAAACTATTGCTAAGGCAGAAAGAAGACTGCAAATTCTAGCTGAGCCTAGGCAACTTAGGGACTTAGTTTCAAAATGAAAATAAATTTTTACAGGGTCAGGATGTAATTCAGGGCTAAGATCCCAGTTCAATCCACAGCAATATCACCATCAAAAACCATAAATAAAAGCATGATGTTGCTCATAGCCTACATACATCTCCCCATACTGTACTTTATGTCATCTCTAGATCACTGTGATCCTACATCATATCAAATATAAGACAAATGTTCTACTATATTGTTCATGACAAGAAGAAAGTCTGCATTTTCAGTACAGATTCTTTTTTTTCTGAATATTTTCAGTCCATGCTTGGTTGATAAATATGGAACTTGTGGATATAGAAAGCTGACTGTTTTGTGTTGACCTTCACACTTCCCCCCAATAGAGTGGTAAAGTCACCACTGGTTCTCGTTTTTTTGTTTTTTTGTTTGTTTGTTTTTTGGTTTTTTTGAGACAGGATCTCACTTTGTTGTTCAGGCTGGTCCTCAGCTCACTATGTAGCCCAGGCAAGCTTCCAACTCAGCAATCGTCCTGCCTCTGCCTCCTGAGTGCTGGGATTACAGGCGTGAGCCACCACGTCTGGCACTGTGGTATGAAGTACTGATTGCTGGTGGGTATGAGTCACCACACCCATTATCGTTGTATGTGGTTATTACTGGGATTGAACCAGGGACCTTGAGCTTGCTAGGCAGTTGCTGGAACCACTGAGCTAAATCTCTGGCCCATGGTTCTCATTCCTAACAGAAGCTACTGAGGATTCAAGTGGTATTACCCAGAGCTAATGAAGTGCTGTCCACCATCAACCATGAGTTGCTTGCTCAAGTTTCACCTTAACTACAACCAGGAATGGAAGGTAGACTAGATGACAGGGGGCAGTGCAAGAGCAACAGAAAGGGAGATGAGTGTGGTGTTGGAGGCAAAGGGAGGACTTGCAGTAGTGCTCTGAACTGGCCAGTACCATGGTCTTTTTCCCTTGCATGTCTGACCAGTAATCTGGCATTCAGGGACAAGATGAACTAGTGCTCATCCTTAACATCCAAAAAGTAGTTCTAGTGCACTACCAAGGAGGGCAAGAGCAAATGGGATGCAGGCAGCCTCATTAATAGAGAAATGCAACAATTTAATTGCTATTTAATTACTTTTTAAAACTATAATGCTCAAACAATACTGAATGCACAGTATCACCCATAATATAACTTGTCATTATATTAATAATAAAATAACGATGACATAAGCAAACCCAAGAAATACTCAGTTCTTAGATATGACACAAGTAAATATTCACCTACTCTGACTCTAGGAAACCTCAGTGATGCAAAGCCCAGCTTGCCACTGTGCCTTGCATGGCATGATAGAAAACTTCTGTCTTCCCTGTATCATGGCATGATTCCAAAGAAATGAAGACATAAGAAAGCAGTTCTACCCACAGCTCCTGAGTCTTAACGTTTTCAGCTCAACACTTCCAACTTTGCAACCCATATACCACTTTCTTCTAAAAATGGACCTGACATGCAAGTACAGTCATCCATTATTCGATGACAGGCATGTGTTCTGAAAAATGTGTCATTAGGTGAGTTCCTTGTACAAACATTAGCACATACTGCAGAAACCAGATAGGCTGCAGATACCTAAAAATCAATCTCTGTGATGGCCTCTTGAGGTACTCACAGGATGCAGAGAACGTGAGATATGTGAGGCTACTACCTATGTAACATGATATAAGCGGTTTTGGTTTTTGTTTTGTGGTACCAGGGATCAAACTCAGGCTTTTGTGTATCCAAGATTGGCGCAGTACCACTTGAGCTAAATCCCCAGCCCAATATAAGCTTCTTTTTTAACAAGGAGGAATAGACTGTACTCTCAAGTAATAATAAAGGCATAATATAGCAAATATTATGCCTGATCATTACTAAGTATTATGCATAGCATGTAACTGTACATGTTATACTTTCATACAGCTGTCAGTGGAGTATGTTGTTTCCACCAGCACCATGAAAAATACAAAAGAAATGCATTGAAATATCACCCACAAGATCCCCAGGCAATCATTTCTCAGCTCCATTCTGATCTATGGGATTCTATATATGTGATCCATCACTGACCAAAATATCACAAGGCAGGGCATTCATATGACCCACTTTCTAAATTTTATATTATTAATACATGGTATATATGAAGTTTACATTCATCTTAGGAGGTAGCTACATGTACATAACACATCTTGATTCTTTTTCGTTCCTCTTGACCTCCCCATTCAACTCCCTCCCTCTACCTCTAAATCTCCTCTCTGATTTCCATTATTGTTGCTATTATTTTAGTTCATGTTTATGTTTATGATGTATAATGTGTACACTCACTGTATTTGGTACATGTACATGACCCACCTTAACCTATGACCCATTTTGGTGAATGAGAAGGATGCATACTCCATCAGGAAGAAGAAGCATCTTAAATATTATCAAGAACTGTTTTCTTTTCTGTTTGCTATGATTGAAGTCCATGCCAACTATTTTAATGATGTCTAATTTAAAGTTTGTTTTCTAGAATATATTGGAGGGAAGTCCATGACATTGTGAGAAGGTCAGACTAACCCTACAGAGTCCAGGCCATCAGGGACATCAAGTTGTAACATTTTCAGAATGCTGTTTGTTTTTCTAAGGAGCACAATTCTCTTCTCTTGTCTTCTTTCCATGTTCTCATTACAAGGAAAGGGCCAAGAGGTAGAAATCCAGTCGCAGCTTTCCTAACAATACAAACTTGCCAAAGAATGAAGGAGTGAATAAGAGACCTACAGCTAAAGATTTGGGGCACTGTAATTTTACATGCAACATGGTAGCTCCCTCCTCAATACCACCACTGTGCCCTGCCACTCTTTTTTAATGAGTGGTTCACCAGCCTCCCACAATTATTCACACAGGCATGCTGAATAATTTTCTTCCCCTTGGCTGGCATAACAACAAAGCTCAGAAGCAGGAAGGGACACCATTTACAGGCAGGTCGAATGATGATATAATTAACAGATAGAGAAATGGTATTTCAGAAATCCCCACCCAGCAAGATTCATTCTGACTTCCTGGACCAGGACACTAACAGGAAGCTACAGTTCTCAATGTATCAATATCTAAATCAAGACTTTTTTTTCCAAATTAATAGAAGCATATGTAGTATTACCCCGTCCTGTAAAGGTTAAAAACTTCATATAAAACTTTTAATTAGAACCAAATTTAAAATTAGTTTAGAAGATGATTCTTCTACCTGCTCCACTGAACAAGGTTCAAGATGTGTGTTTTTGTATACCTTTGCCAAATAAGTTTCTTATAATAATAGGAATCCATAATGCAAGAAACAGTTAACCCACAAAGAACCAAATTCCACAATAAAGGTACTTAAACTTAGCTCCTGCTTATAAAAGGGAAACTAGTTGAGGTGGTTGTCATCAGATGATTTCATACAATCATAAAGAAGAGAATTTATGAGTTTCAGCCACAAGTCCATCAAAGAAAGAAATGAGTTATCCTATACTGTCTTCCCAAGAAAAACAAAGAGCAAATTGACTAAGGGATAGGACTTCAGCTCATGACTTCTAGGGGAACTAGAAACAAGGAGATATGCCTTTCAAAATGTGCTTTTGACTGCTACTACAAGCCGTGTTATCAGAAGGTTCTCCAGTTATGACCAAGAGAGGTGTATTGCACTTAGATTTTGTCTTCAGTTCATTAAAGGAGATCTGATTGTTGCTGAGAAATTCCTTGCTCTATGCTGCAAAAGCATTAGCACTTTTACTGTCTGCAATGTAGTTTTCCATTTCTAATAATATATAGTATGATGCACTGGATGGAGAAATACTCATAGATCAAGAAAATATCAAACACCATAATACTAAAAATTAATTAACAATAGAAGTTAGCGCAAAACTTTCCACATATACCTGAAAGTGAAAAAATACATTAAAGTTAAAACATTTAAAATAAATTAACTCAGAGGCTACTATACCTTTTCAGGCTACTTGTGACTCAATTGATATCAGAGAAACATTCTATACACACACACACACAATACACATGATCAAGATGAGAACATCAAAGGAGTCTCATACTCTAGTCAAACAACTTGAATTAAGATTTGCCATCCTGATCCGAAATCACTTAAAATTTCTTCTTCAAGGGAGAAGCCAAATCTTATACATCTCTATATCCCAAGGGTCTACCATAGTACCTAGCAAATAGCAGTTACTCAACAGGAAAATGGATAAATAACTTTTCTCATTGCACATGGGACAGAGAAGATATTAAAGGCTTGGTCGAGTTCATCTATATTCACTCCCAACAATTCAAAAGTTGAAAAAACATTGTAGTTCGGTGTAACAAATAACCTTCTATAGATCAGAGCAGAAACCTCTGACAGCAATGTCTCGGTGCTACTGT
Organism: Thryonomys swinderianus; assembly: GCA_004025085.1. NCBI lineage: Eukaryota > Metazoa > Chordata > Mammalia > Rodentia > Thryonomyidae > Thryonomys > Thryonomys swinderianus. The sequence goes on from PVIC010037155.1 coordinate 12,597, forward strand.
CTCAGTAACTATTGCTGCAGAAACCTGTTTCCTAAAGCAGAACACATGACATGTGTGGCAGCGAGGTCCTAACCTTACATCCAAAATAATCAGTGGCACAAGGTAGTTTAGTTTCAAAACTGTCTGGACTTTGTTCATCCACCAACACCTGGCTGGAGCGTGACTCCCAACCTCTGCCTCAAACTGGAGACGCCAAACACCAGGAACCTCACGCAACAACAGAGTCATGTCACGTCAAGGCCAGAAACACCAGAAGCCTGAATTAGCATAAACTCTAGAGAAATGACTCCAATGTTCATACAGCTGTTTCTAAACATCTAAAATGTTGTGATAACTACTCCCAAAGGAAATTCTAAGGACTCTTTTTCAGATTAAAAAAATTCACACCTTTGAAGAGAAAGGTATTTCCGAGGAAGCTAATTTTACTAAACAGATAAAATAAAATTTTTCTTTCTAGAGAAAGCATATTTTTCCTTTTGCTGTAGAGTCTAGCTGCAAAATTCTAGTTCATAATCTGAGATCCAAAAACTGATTATTTTAAAAAGACATGCCTTACACTGACCTAGTTTGGAAACCTGGATACCTCTAAGCTGCCACTGAACTGAAACCATTCATGAGAATGAGGCTTTTGAATGCTCAGAATGTTCTTCAGGACTCAGCACAAAGATATTTGGCACAGATGACTGTAAATATTTGTAAAACTCTGGGTAAATGGATGGTGTTTGACCACACTCAAGGGTTCCTTCCAGCACAGTAGTGCAAGAGCAAGTTATCTAGGGTAATAGGTCTGGGGGTTCTTCAGTTGAGTTTATTTTTTCCATTTGCTTTAAATAAAAAGCCAACCACCTCAGTTCTGCTGCTTGACATCCCTTTCACATTCACTATCTATGTCCACCTTGTATTTTTTTTAACCTGTCAAGACATTCCATTAGTCAAAGAGTACTTTTGAAACAGAGAGGTTTTTTTCCCCCTTTTCCCATTTCTCTAAGTTGATCCCCCACAAAGAATAAAATGTCAGCCAAAGGTACGAAAGTGCAGGACGGGAGCTGGATAAAATCATAGCTTTGGACTTCACAGTACAATTATCTAAGTACCTCTGTGAGTCAGCTACAGATTGCTTTCTTTTCCTCTCTCTCTTCTCAAAGTAGTTTTAAAAATACTTAAAGGGCCAGGCACGATGCTGTACTACTATAATCCCAGCACTCTGAGAGGCTGAAATAGGAGAATCACAATTTAGGAACTTAGCAAGATCCTTTCTAAAAATTAAAAAAAAAAAAAAAAAGAAGGAAGGAGTTGGGATGTAGCTCACTGTGAAGCCTGGAGGTTTGGTACCCCAATACCAGGAGGGACAGAAAGAACTAGAAAGTGAGGGACTGCTGCTCACAAAAAGGATGAGGTTCAGGCGGCGGGCAGAGAAAAGAGGAAGGAGCCAGAGAGGAGTACGCTCTGAGGAGGACCAGAGACCATGAGGTTCACCTCAGCAAACGCTGCAGCCGATACTTGAATCGGCCAGCAACTCGGTTAAGGCTGGCCGGGTTCCTTCTGCCTCCTATCCACACCCTAAAAACTGAGTCATCCTAAAGTGCATTTATTTTGTTTCTGGGCATAGACGCCCCGCGTCCACTGCTTAAGAAATGTCAAATATGTTGCCCTTTAATTCATATCTCTCAGCGTTCAAATAAACACCCAGAGGTGCCAACGGGAAGATCACGGATGCTCCTGTGAGGATCCGCAGCTCATGTTTTGATAAGATGCGTGGAGCAGAGAACAGTAAGAGCCTGACAGCGCGGAGCAGAAACACAGAGAAAGGGACGACTGACCCAGAGAACCCCAATGCTCTTTTCAGGCCCCGCCTCTGATAAGATACCCTGGGGCAGAAAGCAGAGAGCCCAGACGCCGACGGACACAAACCTGAAAAGCGAGAACCTGGCCCGAGAAGGGAGAATTCATTCTGAGAAACCCCAGCACAGCGTCCAGAGCCCACATACAGCAGACGCCCTCGAACTAAGAAGGAAAGCCAAAGGTGCCCTGGAACGGGTCAGCGAAAGATCCCTTTCCCCCGCTGAAAGGGCACCCAGTTTCATTTTAACTCAAACTTGAGAACAGGATCCGAGCTTCGCTCTTGTTTTATCAGGACTGCGTGATAAAATAATCCGCCTAACGCCCTGCCAAGATCCCGGTTACCGTGGCGTCTTATTCATAGCCGTGCGAGTCAGCACCCCTCTGTGCATTTCCCAACGGCACAAGGTAGACAGCCACGATTACGCCAACTTTTGGTCTCGTCCTCAATGCTATAATACTTTCTGCAGAGACCACTGTAGGAGAAATGTAACTAATGTCTCGTTTACCTTTACAAAGGCATCTATTTTTAGAAGTTAACAGGTGTTTAAGCAATTCAGGGTGCACGCGATTCTGTACGGGGTAAACCCTGGAAGCAGAAAATAAAGCTCAAATCCGGGGTGTCTCGGCGAGGCTCCCGGCTTGTTCCGGCTCTTATACCGGCTCATCCCCGGCTCGCACCGCCCGCAGCTGGGCGAAAGCGCGCCGCACCTACCTGGCCGGAGCGCTGGGCTGCTGGGCTTCCCTTTCATTCCCCGCGCTGCCCGGGGCGCTCTGCGGCTGACAGCTCTCCGCTTGGCCCGGCTGCACCGGCCCTCGCGCGCCCAGGCCGACCGGCCGGCCGGGAAGGGGAGGAGTCCCCGCCGCCGCCCGCCTCGCCCGCCAGCCGCGACGCCCCGGAACCGCGCACGGTGAGCGTGGGGCGCAGCTCGCCTGCAGCCGCCGCCGCAGCTCTGCGAGCCGCGCGTTTATTTATACAGGAAGCTCGGGCGCCACACTTCCTACTTCCCATCTGGGTCGCGCTCCGACTGCAGGTGGTGGCCTTAACCCGGTCCGCGCTCGCCGCCTGCAGCCCCGGCACCGGCGGGGCCAGTCGCCGGCTCCCCGGGCGCTGCGCGGAAGCCCCCGGCGGGCGGCGTCGGCCGCGGCCCGGTGCCCTTCAGCCCGCTCGAAGCCTAGGCGCAGCCGCCCGTGGCCTTCAGCGCGGGCCCCGGCCGGGGTCTTCCGCCCTCCTTCCCAGCTCTTGAAATCTTCTGCCTCCAATGGCCCATCCCTGCCTCCCGACCTCATCAGAAAACTGCATAGAAATGCTCTCATCATAAACACCTGACTTGTACCTGATTTGTTACTCTGCGTCTAATGATAAAATTAGAATATAGGCACACCAAGCCAGGAGCAGCCCGTTTGCCTTATAAAATACAGGCATGGGTCTTTACGAAACCACGACTTCACCGGACCTGCTGTCAACAAGCTGCACGAGACACACGACACTTTCATTAGTTAAACCCTCGGTTAACAGAAAAGCAACAAGATATTGCAGAAGCCCGGGTACTGCGGCAGGCCTTCCTCGCTCTAAAACTTCAGGTGCTACCTCCGTGTGATGTTCCTGATGGAGATTTCAGCCGCTTGCTCTGCGCACCGCCCTCGGGTTACAATCACAGGCCCAAGTCTCTCCAATATTGTAATCTTACAATCTAAACCTCTGACCCAAAGATCGCTCAGCAACCTGCCTCTGTTCTCGGCATCTCCGGCAGAAAAGGGCTTATTAGAAGGAAGGGACTCACGAGCTCTTTGTAGACTCGCTGTATAGACACCGCTCCAAACACAAGCAGTCGGCATCGCAGTTCATGTGCGTACAGACCTCAAGGTCAAAGCCCAGCGCTGAAGGACAGAGGGTATCTATGTGTGAGATGCCGGGACAGTTGGGAGGGCAGGACCACACGTGGGCAGAAAGAAAGGGAGGGCAGGGGAGGGAGGACAGTAAGAAAATACACAGCGGAGACTCCGAGTAATATAATCAAAGGATACTACTTAGGTTCACAAGTCCTTCTTCTAGTTAAATCCGAACACCTAATTTTAAAAGATGAAGAAACTGACGTCTGTGAGATTTAAGTGGTTGGTTCAGACCAGAGCGGAGCTGGAGCAAGACCTAAACAATGTCACGTGAGAAAGGTACATGGTGGGGAAAACCACACTCACTGAAGTTAGTTTCAGATTTAGTAGTGGTTTCGATCTGAGGTAACCTACTTCGAGGAATTCTCTTATTATAGTCACATTGTTGATGGCCAGGACACAGGAAAGATAAGGCACTTATGAAGAGGTTCGTTTGCTTGTTGATGTTCATCCAAACCTTCTGAGCCTTAAACCAAAGTTCGACAGAGTCCACTTTTTAAATTACCACGCAATTAAGTTATCATCTGTAATTAGCAGGATAAGAGGAGAAGCTGCTATCATTATGAATGAAAATACAGGTGACAGTGATCACACTGCCTCTTGTCATAAATATTTTGTAGAACTGAATAACATCACTGAGGATTATTTTTAGCCGGGCAAATTTCCAAACACTACAGTCAAACCTTATTAAAAACTAAATGAATACGTTGAGTGCTATAGTGTTGTTGAAATGACTCTGAGATCTGCTTAAGGAATCCATGATGTGAATGAACATTCATCCCCTGGAGAGACACTGATCTCTCAACAAGCTGTCATGTACTAGGAAGATAAAGATATGGGCCCTGTCTTGTATATATCCTCAAAGCCCCTCAGTTCAAAACAGGAGTCAGACACGCAAATCAATGATCAGGATGTGCCGATGAGTCATCTGATAAGCACGATGTGCTATGGGAGTAACTAAGGGAAGGGGGTTGATGAGCAGGATCAAAGGAGACATCTCCGAAGTGATTTCAGTCTGCATCTTCATGATTATTTATTATTATAAAAGTATTACAGCAATGGATCAAAGTGCTGATACACAACTGAATAAGTAGGATTTCTTCTCCAGAAAAGTCTTCCATTAAGATAAACACAATAGAATATTATTCAGCCATAAAGAAGATTGAAATCCTTGGCAGCAAAATGGATGGAACATTAAGTAAAACATGCTAGATTTGCAAACAGAAGGACTCCGCCTTCTCCCTCATATGCAGAAGCTAAGACATGTTTATCTGAAAGTAAAATAGTGATTACTAAAGACTGGGAAGGGTGTGTGGTAGAAGGGTGGGAGGATTTGATCAGTGCATGCTGTACACATATATGGAAATATCACAATGAACCCTATTGGTATGTATATATCATACATGCTAAAAACAGATTTTTAAAAAGAAAGTGCCCTAGAATTTATCTAAAAGAAAAATATGAAGTTAGAGTAATAGTTGAAATTTTGCTTTACTCTACTTTATTATGTAAGTTAGTAATATATACCTTACATTTAGTTACATCTTAAAATACAAAAGAAAATTCTTCAATAGTTCATTCAGAGAAAAAGAATATAAGTACTGGGAAACCAGCTTCTGCAATAGATGCAATTCATTCAGCACAGGAAAAGATCTCAGACAAAGGTCATGGTGCTTTACACGGACAGTTTGGTCTTTTCCAAATGGCTACAATTTCATCTGCATTTTTTTCCAGCTGGGTCAAATGAGATTCTTTCCAAATTTACTAAGCACAGTGAATCTAGAACTGAGAGTAAAACACAATACAAAATAAGAGTATTGTAAACTGATGACAGATATTATGTCAGAAACAGTCTTTCATGAAATGTTAGGCAATGAAGATATCAAACCCTGTGAGAAGCCAAACATGACCCAGAAGTCATAATCTACCTCAATAACA
>PVIC010037156.1:0-18236 GCA_004025085.1 Thryonomys swinderianus
GAACGGGCATAGGAGGAGGATATATCAGACATATTTAGGGAAATCCTCTCTGCAGTGTGTTGGTGATGAATAAAACGAATGCATAATATCTTATAATTAAGTTAATGATTGCTAATTTGTTGAGAGTCCTTTTTAATGATATAGAGGAATACTCTGGAGACAGAAGTGTGGTTGTCCTTAATTTAAATATTATTTTATAACATTCTAGTTATTATAGTCCCATAGTATGGAGAGAGATTTTTGTGCGTATCAAATTGCTTTTTCCCTATGACCTCCCTGTTGTTGTTTAGAGCTTAATCACCTTGCATAAAATTATCTGCCTACCTGCAGATACCCTCAAGGCAAGGATCGTGTTGTGTGGAAGTTCATGTCTTGACTGTTTCCAGAAGGTATTGGCCGACTTACAGGAAAGATCCATCATTGAGGCTCAGCAATGTCCTTGTATTTCTTGATTCTTCTCCCTGACACTGCTTTTGATATCCAGGGCTTCAGAAAATCAAAGTTGTATGGGTGGAAACGATTGCTGATTCCTGTACTGCACATAGATTTATATAGGTTTGCATACTCCTTTGGTCTCTTATCAGGTATGTGACCTTGACAAAAATATATTTTCTCCTGTTCCTTAGTTTTTTAATTAAATAATTTTTTGTGGTAGTGGGGATTATACTCAGAGCTTGTGTAGGCTAAGTGTGCACTCTACACTGAGCTACCCCATCCCCAATTTCTTAATTTGAAAACTTTAAGATTCATGTCTATTTAATTATGAGAACTAATTAAAATAATAACCAGCATAGTGGTAGTAGACCCTTATTCTTTGGTAGTATCATCATAGTTTTAATCAATCTACCTTGTTAGTAATATTCAAAACTCTTACTTGATTGTTTTAATAGTCTCTTAACTACTTTTTCTGACTTTTTTTAGTCACTTCTGCTTTCAGGTCTGTTTAGATATTGCTTCCTAATTAAATATTTATAATGTATTTACTGTGCGCTAGACACTAGACTTTTTCTGTCTTGTGATTTAAAACAAATAAATAGCTCATAGTAGTCAGTGGTTTGCAAGGGAATAAATTTGATACAGGACACATAAATTTATGGGAGAATCTTCTAACACACACTCAAAAAGTCAAATGCACAAGAGATCTATCCATGTGCTACAGACCCAAAGAATTCAGCTGAAGGCCTGGATCCCATTGCGAAGTCTCTCACTAACCAAAAACCACGAGCCCACTGCGATGTCTCATGCATGTTCGTATTAAGGATCTGCACCAGAAAGGCCCAAAGGCCAGTGGTTGGATCTAGAAAGTCTGCGCCATAGAGGTGGAAGGCTGAGAGATCTGCCCTGGAGCCAGGCAGTGACACTCAAAGTGAGGATCAGAGCTCCCCCAAGAGAACGGCAGCCATCCCTGGTGACTGTGAGGACCAAGCTCTTCCTTCAAGGAGAAGAGCTGAGTTGGTATCAAGAAAACCAGGGTGAGAGTTTTAGCTCAGTGGTTCTGACGCTTGCCTAGCAAGTACAAGGTCTCTGGTTCGATCCCCGATAACCACATACAACAGTACCAGGAGTAGTGACTCACACCCACCAATAATCAGTACCTGCACCACAGTGCCTGGTGTGGTGGCTTATGCCTGTAATCTCAGCACTTGGGAGGCAGAGGCAGGAGGATTGCTGAGTTTGAGGCTTGCCTGGTCTACATAGTGAGCTCAGGGCCAGCTTGAACTACAAAGCGAGACCCTGTCTCACCAAAAAGAAAAAAAAAACAGCCTTAGCAAGCTTCTCAAGGAAAATAACAGCATACAGTATTCCCCTCCAGTTCTTCTTCTGTGCCATTGGCAGCAATCCTCACGTGGGTCTTCCATGGCCAAACTACACTGATGCAGTTCATCTGGGTGCTCTTACTTAAACTGACCATTAGTCTATCCACCACACCTATCACTGCTTTGAACCTAGAAAATAGAATACACTTAGGTTGCAGGTCATTCTGCATGTATCCTATATCTGTAGCCTTACCGCCCACAGCTTCACTTCACATGCCCTTGAGTCCTACACATGAGTACTGTTTTGAGTTGTTAGGAATTGGGATGAGCTACCGGTTACCCAGGAAGGTCAAGCCATGCCCACCACCAGCTCTACCCACTAACCTCCCTCTCTGTAATGTGGGAAAGGGCAAAATGAGATTTGACCACTGGTGCTCTGGGTTCTGAGACAGAGGTCTGATAAAAGCTGGATTTGATTGTGGGTTTAAACTTGAACACAGCTGATGTGTTCAACTTGTCTTTCTGTCCCAAATCTCAATCTCAGAGTCACACTTCATTTTGATCAACCATCCTTAAGATTGAAGCTGGAAGAGAGAAGCAGGTAAGTAGCGGCAAGCTCAGGGAGCTCAGCCAGGCTGCCTCCAGGTGAGGACTTGGCCTGGCTGCGTACTCGGGGAGCCAGCAGGCAGGTTCTAGGGGCGCTGAACAGACACAGCTTTGAATCCGACTGCTGAGCCATTAAGACCCAGTGATCCTGCTGCTATGATCCTCACTGCCGTGGACTGACTCTAATCTCTTGTGGAAGGTTAAAAAAATTATTCATTCTTACCAAGGAGATAGAAAATATCTAGGAAAGCCTTAGGCAAAGCTGGATGATGTGGAGAAAACGGGATAAAAGTTCAATTTCCTGTACTTCTGCTATGTGATCATTGATAGTACTTTCAGTGTAATCTTTACTTAAAATTTACTTTTTCTACCTCAACATACTTGTAATTAACCAAAATTTTTCCAATTTGAGCTCTCATATGGCCCGTAAAACATCTTTCTAATTCATCCTTTATTTTTTTCCTTGGCTATTCCAAAGCAGTTTATATAAGTTGTTTGTATCCACTTTAGCAAATATGAGATTCACATTTTATTACCAGTTTTCTTATATTACAGTTGGCACAGTGAGCACATACATTCAGTGAGTACTGCCTATGCCATACTGTACTCAGTGCTGGAGAAGTTCTTGAGAAATCTGAGGACTACAAACATAAAAAAGTGTATAGAGAAAAGTACAGTTTAGAAAGATTATGACCACCCGCACTGTTATGGCTATGGCATACCACACCAGAGAGCTTGGTATCTTTTACCCACTGAAGGACATCATTAGAAGTGTGTCCACATCAGGCTTGTCTTTTATTAATATCATTCTGGTAGATTTTGGAAAACAGATTTAAAGATGGGAACAGAAAATACAGAACAGAGACTGTTAACAAAGATTCAAATGAAAACTGATGGGTCTGAGCTGAGTAGTGATAGTAAGGACCAAGGGTGTATAGAATGGTGGAGACATACATAGGATCCAAGAACAGCATGACTTGAGAAAGATCTTAATATTTGGCTTGTTTGAATGGGTGGTGCTGATAAAGATTGAAACTCTAAAGGAGGACGTTTATGAAAGAAGATAATAAAATGTTGTCCTGTCTAGTTTCCTGGGTTTTAAGTTTCTTGAGAATAACTTCCTAGCATTTGTCATTTGGTCTGTCCATCCATTGCCCATCTTTTTAATGCTTTGGAGTACACACTTTGTGTCAAATATAGGACAAAAAATCTTTTCCAGTGGTGTCTGAGTATGTATTTGTCATTTTTTTATCTTCACCATAATGCATAGTACTTACTCGTAGTATTTGTTAAATAAACTCTGTGAAACTTTCCCTAAGATTTTCTGAAATATAAGACTCTGAGTATCTGTTGCTACCACCTACCACTATCACATCTGTCACCATCAGGAAATATAGACAGATTAGGCTTACAGGTTACAATAATGTATGTGTTAGAGTGGTTTTATCACTGTGGCATATCACATTTTTGCTACTGCACTTTGGTGGTAGAAGTGGCATTGCATTCTCAATGACATACTGGGAATTGACCCACTAAGTAGTCATTGAACTTTGATGTGTGAGCTCATTAGTAAAAATTGTGTTGATTCCAAAAAGAGTAACATATATAAAAAATTTACATTCTAACTGAATAAACTGTGTTTTGAATTAAACTTCAGTTAAAGTAGCAACATATGGCTATTTAAATGTAAGTAAAATTAAAACTTCAATTCTGTAGTTGTACTAGCCAATTCCCATCACTCAGCTACGTACAGCTGGTGGTTTCTGTATTGGCTAGTGCATGTACAGAAGTTTGCCATTGTAACAGACAGTTCATTTAAACTGTGCTGTTCTAAATGTGCGGAATGTATCAATACAGGCTCTGGAGTTCCACAGCCTGGCCTGGATCTGGCTCTGTTCATGCAATAGGTGGATGAAACTTGTTTCTGTCTTATCCCCATGGCAGGATGGGGATAGTATTAATAGCTGTCTCATAAGGCAGTCATGAGAATTAAGCTAAATAGTGTAAAACATTTGCAGCAATCCCTGGCACCGAGTAACTGCAGCTTGTGTGTGCCACCATCATCACTATGAAACTCTTCTCTTAAAATACACTTATTCCTTGATTCTGAAAAAGAACAGAATTTATTTTTCCCAGAGTTGGACTCTAAGTGGCTTCTAGGAAAAGAAAATGCTTTCTGTTGTTCTAGCCAGCACTCTGTATAGCCTGTGACAGTTAAATAAAAACATCAGTTTAGGTATGTTAGGGGTTGTTTTGGAGGACTGTACCATATAAATCATTCATTTGTTCACTCAACCAAAAATGTGTGGGGATTGCTTTTCAAGCATGGGCCACTGTATTTGTGTGAGATGCAGACTTAAGAGCCTTAGTGGGTATGGAAAGTCCTCTGCAGAAGGGACTAGAAGTCTACTTTTGTATAAAGCTGGGACAGGCTCTCCGTCGTTTCCGGATGAGACTGTCGGTGAGCTGTTGCAACTGAATTCCCTTTTGTAGATTTTTACTGTTTTGGGCATTTTTTTATGGTTACTTAGGGCTCTTAATTTGTTTTTATTACATTCTTTTTTAGACTCTTTAATCAGTGGGCTTTTCATCACTACATATGCACAATTTGTTATTGGTGTTATTGGGAATTGCTGATGGAAAGAGTTCTATGACTTTTGGGAATATTGGTAAGCCTCTTAAAGTACTTGTTCAATTAGATTCTCTGACCTGCTGTCCAGAGGTTGAGCTGTGATTAATTTTCTATGGTTTAAGTGGTGGTGGGAAAGCCATTGTCTTTCTTCTTTGTCTTGCTTGTTTCATTCACTCTTTTGAAGGGAATAGCAGAGGAACAGGACACCCCTTTCTGGAGCTCCAGAGGTGCTTTAATGCCCTAGAGATTACAAAAGAGAGCCAGTTAGGTTTTATATTACTACTGTGCCTATTTTCAATTAAAAAAATATTTGTTATATCCACAGGTTAGAAAAATAATTTGTTTTACTTATGTGGAGTATTGCTTCTTTCCTCCTCAAGCATTAAGGTCAGAGTTCCATCTTTTGTTTGCATAAAGTAGAAGGTATTTTAAGTCTTACAAGGAGGAATCTTAATTTCTCATTGGCTTCAGCCTTATACATCCTGGGCCCTTATATGAGCTTGCCTAGGATCGAAAAACCATTTTTAAGAAATGACACCAACTACTGCATTGTGGGACTCCAAATGACCATGAAATACTTGAGTTTGATGTTGGTACCTCACGCTATCAGCCACTGGTCTGTTGTGAAATTCTTTTGTTGTCAGATTTGTGGTTTCCTTTTCAGGTAGTAGATCATCTGATTTACAGCATGAAAGTACATCTTCCTAAGTTTCTATGACAGAAAGATATTGAAGAGAAGGAGAAAATCCCAATACCAGAGACTAGACAAGCTGGCAGGAAATTGCAAATATGGCGGAATTTCCAGTGCTTTCCATCTTGTGAAGTCATGGATAATTTAAAAAGTATTTGCTTTTACTTTTGTTGTTTCTTTGCTTGCAACCACGTCTATCTGCCAACCTTTCTGAAATGTCATGATGTAATTATTTTAACAGGCACTGTATGCTCCTTTATTTGGGGGATATTAACCTTTCTAAACAAAAGGAATGTTAATATACACTGGAGACACAACTAATGGGATTTCATTTTTCTTGTTAGGCAAGAAGCTTGATTTTTTTTTTTTAATTCTTGTAAAAGAATGCGGCAAGTGAAATAATTGCCTTAAGCTAATCCATGATAGCGATTTTAAACGTGACTTTCCAGATCACTTTTATATGGCTTAGAAAGAATAATGTGATTTTCTTGTTTTTGTTTGCTTTAGCTAAACAGTGTTGAAGGATGATATAAATTCAATGAATTCAAAACAAAGAAAATGCTAATTGCTAATGCGCTGAGTTCTTTTAAGGCATGAAATATAGTGTTTAATTCATATGCATTGTTTATTTTGTATAGATTTAGTTTTTTTGAAAGTTAGCGTAGTACAAACTCACAATAAATTAGCTAGTTACTCATTTTCTTAATCACTAGGTATTCCTGCCTGATGTTCAAATACGTATGCCCTGAATATATTGTTCTTTTTATAAAATGATACAGTAATGAGCATAGCCTTTTGGACAGAAAGGCAGAATTCAACAAGACTTTCCCTTTCTCCTTGTCTTTCTCACTTTCTCCTTCCCTACCTTTTTTCTCTTTCTTCTTTCATGATAAGTATCCATCGAGCCATTTTCATGAATTGTCTGAATCACCCCTTTGACTAAGCATGCTGTGACCATGCATGTGCCGTGGTATAGATAATGTTAGAGGTAGTAAGGGTGTGATAAAGTAATTGGCTCACCTGGTGTTAAGCCCATGACTTTGGCCTTGTTAATATGACCAACCTGCCCCACAGTTCCATGAACATGTAACCTCCTGCTGGTGGCAGAACCAAGAACAGGGAAGTCAGTAGGAGAAGAATACTGTTGAATTGAACTGTGGTCCTCTTCTCTGGCAAACTTTGGAACAGCTTTCTGTTTCAGCAACAGAGGTAACGAGTGTTTGCTATTTTGGATTATTGAGATGGGATGAAGTGGTTTCCCTTCTTTTCCAGGCCGGCATACTAACAGAATCAGATTGTAGAGTGAATTTGCTAATTTTACTTGGTGGCTTTCAAACTTGAAATATGGGCTCAAATGAAATTATTTATGAGTCAGCTGAGTTTTTTTTTTTTTTTTTACATTGCTAATTACTATTTCGTGTGAGCAATTTACTTTCTGTTGTCTGGCACTCAGCCCCCCATACTTGCCACTGTTTTGGGAACAGAATCAGTGGGGTTGTCATGTTCTTCATGGAGAATCCACAGACTATTTTATGGGCCTGGACTCTTTTGTGTATTAAGACTTTTTCTTGAAATAGTCATGAATATGAAATGAAATCTGGATATTCAGAAATTAATAGGTTTATATTCTAATTTTGATTTTAAAAGTATATTTTTCTGACATTCTAATCACCTTGCTTTCTCTGCATTAAGTTTAATCTATTATTGGGACACACTAAATTTTTACTACACTGAACATAGGAAAGAGTGACACACACAATGCAGTTAACAAATAAATACAAAATGAAATTGAATATAATCCCTTGATGCGTAAAGGAAGATGAGAGGAAGACAGAGTTGATTGCATGTCTGGAAGCATATCTGCCTGATTTATGCTCTAAATTTAGTACTGAGTTTTCTTTGTAATAGTCAAATGTCACATTAGCATGTCCTTTTTAATAATCTAATATGCTACCAGTGACAATAAATACATGCACTGAGTCTCGCTCAGGGTTTCTCCAACTTCACAGGCCTGTGACCCTTCCCAATGTAGTTAAATTGCCCAGATGACCCTCCTGTCATATATTTTTAATTGTAAAGCACTTGAAATTAATCATGTTTTATTTCTTTTTAAATAAGCACCTCAAGAGCAGTGGTGAGCAGTCTTGCTCGCGGCACTTATCCACTCTTGAAGAAAATTAAAGATTGGAAAGGGCCTTGCGTCTCTGTGGCAGCAAAGCCACACGCATGAGGGGAAACACGACAGACAAGGACTGCGTTCGATGCTCCTCTGCACAGTCTCTTGCCTGTGCACTCAATGAAAATTGGCATTGGCTCATATAACAACGTAAAAAGCGTTTTGAATTATTACCGCAAATCTTCAAGTGGTCATAGCCCACGATTTCAAGTACCTCAGTTGAAGGCTAAGATTTTCCACAGTTTGTATGGTAACCGAATGCCTTTCATTTAAACTATGCTCGGCTAATCTTTAGGAGAATTGGAATCTGCCTGGGAACTAATTATGATTTACAGAAATTGATAATTTATCTTCTGCATGTGTCTGCAGAAAGAAATTACTATTAAATTTGATTAACAAATGACAGATTTCGGCCCAGTAATTGACTGTCTTTATTAGCAAACTTAGAAAACTTTTAATAGTGATTTCTTCACGCACATCAACTCTATGGGGTGGTTAGCATACCTAGAAATATCAGAGATAGATGTGGTTTTAGCATAAACCTATTTTACCTTTAACAAATAAATTCTGGTGTGTTTTGTCTTTTCAGTCTTTAAGCACAACTCAAATGTTCCTGCTAATTCCCCATGTTACAAAAATGAATGCTCTGTCCTCAACACAGTCCCAAAGAACTCCCCCAGAAAATTATACAAAAGGCAGCATAACATTAAATCCACCATATTTTTCAGGCATCACTTTGTCAATTGTTCTTTTTTCTCTTGAAACCGACTGCAGTTGTGTAATAGACACTACTGTTGGGTAGAGAAGAGCTATGATATATGATTGATATTGCAGATGATTCTTAAACTGACTTTGGATGTATGTAATTGAGATGTAAAACTATTGTAGCATGGGAGTGAAGGGAGGGTACTTAAACTTTCCTTACCTGAGTAACAGTATGGATTTAAAAATATACATTAATGTACGTGTTTGTTTACAGCTGGAAAATACTCCGTCGTATTAAGCAGCCTAGCAGAATTGTCACAGTGGTTAAAATGCTCTTTCATATTTTCCTGTCAGGAGAATCCTATCGTCTTGCATGTCTAAAAGGGAAGTTGAACTCTTAACCTTTTAAAGACCCAGAGGTAAAGTTTAATTTTATAATGACAAGAAATAAATGCTCTATTATCTAAGAAAGAGTTCACCAGAAAAGTCTGAAACATCCTTTCTCAAGGATACGGCTTGTATGTGTTGCTAATATTAAAATGGACCTGCCAACTTGAGTGATGGGAGGTGCTAATAACTCCAAGTGGGGAGATGAAAACAACATATTGCATGCACCTGCTCGCAGTTTTTTGTCAGTCTCATCACCATATTGAATGGGCGAGTCTAATGGTGAGGGAAGGGAGTCAGCTGGATACCAAGGAGAAGGTGGGCGCGGCTGATTCTGCAGGCCCATGAGGGCAGCTGCTGTCCTGGTCCGGGAAGCCCGTCTGTCCTTGAGGCTCATCCCTGACCCTTGACTCCAGGACGCAAAACGAGTGTAGAATGTCTTTGGCAGTTTAGCCTTTGGAGTCGTGCTGCTGGTGAGGTTTACACTTCCAACTTTGGTTTATTATTCAGTATTACACTAAGAATGGATGTTTGTATACTCATCTTATTTAGGGCCCTGCATTAGTTCTGTACTATATCTTTGACTTTTAGAAATCCACAGTTTTATTTTTTTTTCCTGACTATGTTTTGCATTACTTCAGGAGGGATATACTTAATCCGATCCAGGAGAAAGGAATACTTGAGGAAGTTTACTAACAGTTACGGGTAGTAATGGTCGGTATTCTAAACTGAAGGAATTTAACAACAAACAAGCAAAATCATAGGTGTGATGGATTCTACTCCCCGGAGGATAGCCAGGGTCTTTTGGCTCAACTTGGGGCTCTGCCTGACAGCCTGCACTCATCACAGCCCCCCGGGAGACACTGAGGGCCAGAAAGAACACTGGTGTTTCCATTATTCAGCAGAAAAAAAGCCTGAGACCTGCCTTTCCACAGTGGATTCCTGAAGTTACTTAGACTTGATTTTTGTAATGTGTTATAAAATTCTCCCCTAGCGGGTTAATCTCATTCTGTTTTGCTTATTCTCCTATTGACACATTTACATGCAGTCTGTAGTGTCTATCTTTTGAACACAAACCAAACCATGAAGTGGGTGGCAGGATAGTCAGTTTGGAATTAAAGGTTGTCAGGTATAACTCTGAGACACACATGGATATTGAGAGATGACTTTATCCACTGTGCTTCTGGTCTACCTCACAAACTGACAGTCTCTGGCCAGAGGATCGTTTCAGGATGATAGGGTTCACCTGAGCAGAAGAGTTCATGAGAGGTTCCCTGGTTCTAATGAAGATAATGTACACAGTTGTTAGGCATCATGTAGAGTATAAAGAAAAGACATCCTGAAAAACTGATGAAGAGAGTCATTTCAATTTATTATGTCTTCAGAGAAGCAGATATGTGTCCATTTTCTTTCAAATTTAGAGTTTAAAAACTAAAATTGAAACACAAAAGCAATCTGCATTGAGAAGTGCTTGAACAAACATCCAGGAGGTGGAGTGAAAGGAATTGTGGGAGGGTCTGGAGTATCATAGTTTAGCCTGACAAACGGTACCCGCCTCTTTGCAACTCAAAGTGTTTCTTGGAAATGAATAATACAACAAGCAGGATGTAAGCATCAGCATCTGAAGTATTTGCCAGCTCGGTTGTTAGGAGTGGAAGTACAGCCCAAGACTCAAGACAGCTTGACAAAGTCCTACACACCGTCCAGCTGGGCTTTGCACATTATGAGATGTGATAGGACAGAATGAGGGTATTTAAAAAATTATAGCTATTATGCAGCTGGAGGGCACTGGGCAGAGCTGGGAATATGCCAGGAGAACTTGTGCTGCTTGTGTAGATAAACTTGCAGGACTTCAGCTTTCAACCCCATCCAGTTCTTCCTGTCAGATTCTCTTAACCTTGTCCTGTCCCTTGCCGAGCACTGACATTTTCAGAGCAGAAGAAAATCATGTTAAATTTATGTGTGAGGAGGGGTATGCCTATGTGTATTGCTGGAATTTGGTTTTAAGTGTTTGGGATCTTTTGATGAGTTCTGTCTTTGGTTTATTTTGGAGTCTTTGAAGAGCTGGCTAAGAGTGATGCAGGTTCTCATGCTCTTGGTCGGCCGTTTTAGGGCCCCGGCAGAAGAGCCTCGCCTCTGCTGAGGAGACAGGGTGCCTCGAGTCCCTTGACTGTCTATCCCTGTTTCAGCCCACACAGAGCCAGTCTGTCATTTCTGTTTATTGGGATTTTGCCTAATTGTTTTTTTTAAAGCTCTACTGTGAAAAATGCGAGAACTTCTGGTATTAGAAAATCGCGAGAGATAGGTCTAGAAAGGAAAATTGGGAACAAATTATAGAGTATCTTGGACTTGTGGCAGAGGGTAATAATGGGGAGCCACAGAGGGTGACTAAGTAGGATAGAAACAGTTCTGTGGGATGGACAGGGGAGTCTTGAATCAGAGTCTGGCTAGAGGGCTGTTGTGGGAATCTAGGTGTAGTTTGCTAAATGTTTTTGTGGGTTTGTTTGTTTTTTGAGACAGGGTCTCACTTTGTAGTTCAGGCTGGTCCTGAGCTCACTGTGTAGCGCAGGCAAACCTCGAACTCAGCAATCCTCCTGCCTCTGCCTCCCGAGTGCTGGGATTACAGACGTGAGCCACCACGCCCAGCTGCTAACTGGTGTTTATTAGAGTGGCAGGAGTACTCAGGTGAGAAGTAGATAGACCAGAGGTGAGTGATAGTTTTTGACTCACTCCTGTTGCTACAGCCAGTGTCTGTGGCTCTGTGAAGGCCTGCCGGAGGAGCAGGTGGAGAGCTGTGTTTGTGGTAGAGGTGAGAGCCAGCGGGTGTGTCTGTCCTGCGTGGAAGGGTAGGAAATTCTGGCACATTCTCTGTGCATACTGGTGCCACTGGTCACCTGATCCACGACGTGAAGAAGCTTGAGGGACGCAACCTAAATGGGTAAAATTAAAATGTTAGAAGAATAATTAATGTGACTAGTATTTAAGCCTGGCTGACTTGTTTTAGCAAAATGATGAAAGGAAAATATCCAGCAAACTGGGATATTTGAGACTCAGGTGAGCACCAGAGATCTGGAATGGAGGTGATTTGCATAAAACTGATAGTTTAATTTTACTTTTGCCATTTGGTTGGCGGTGGGGAGCCAGAAAAGCTTCCTAGAAGTTAACAGAGGTCAACTTGAGTCCACATGACCATGTCAAGTGCTGACATAACGGACAGTTGTCTTCTTGTCACTGCAAAAAGCAGATCAAGAAGTGAATTTGGCTCAGTAACTATTTGGAAACAAGTGAGTGTTGATTGGCTCTCTGGACAACTTTTAGCTGACATAGATGAGGAGGGCTGAGAGTTCAAGGGAGGGCAGGGAAATGGGAAAAAATGAGAATAAAGATACACCGTTCACAGGTCCAAATTTCCAATGAGGAATGTGATCACAGTGTACTCCTAAACTGTACCAATAAACGCAATTTATTAAAAAAAGAAAAATAAGAAATTTGTTGGTGCTGTTTATTTTATATTCGTACATGAACTTGCTAATTAATTGCTAAATTTTAGTTTGGATACTGGCAAAAGATATCCTCTGCCATCCTGAAATAATACAGAATATTGATGCTAAGAAGAAACTCAATCTTAACACCTGTTACAGAAGACAACTGGATTTAGAGGCGTTTCCCCCCAGCATCTCAGAAATAATACATGGCAGGGTGGAGTCTGAGACTGGGACTTGTGCTTTTTCCTTCTGCATGCTTTTTCTGTTATTCGGTGCTATCTTTTCCAGAATATGTATGATATAGTCTTGAACTTTAGAAATAGAAATAAAGGATAAATGATGTACATAATCTGACAGAATAATTTGGAGGAATAGAAATAACTGACAGTCCCCAGCTTTTTGCCCTTTACGTTTTGTTGCATCTTTTATATATTCATAAATATATTTAAACCAGTCTCTGAATATTTAGGTCATTTCTAGTCATTTGTTCGGATAAATAGGAAAAGTCATATAAATTAGTCAGACTACATAGATTTAAATGCAAGTTCTACCACTTATCTGTGAGAACGTTGATAAATTTTCTTAGTGACTGTGATTTGCACCCCAGTGTTTTTTCCAATGTCCAGAGAATTTTTAAAACTTTTTTTTTTTTTCTTTTAAGAAGAAGTTTATTTTAGCTCACAGTCTGTAGACATTTTTAGTCTACATTGGGGCATGGCAGAGGAGAAACAGTTTAGGGCATGGCAGGCAGCAAGCAGCCTATTTTTGTACCATTTTAAAATTTTAATTCGTCTCAGTACATAATGATTACATTCATTATGGTGAGATGGTAGACGTACAGAACACATCTTCTTCGGCATTCCCTGCCCTTCCCCCTTTTGTGACCCAGTTTCCTTATTTGTGAGGTAAGAATAGTGGCTCACCTTCTAGGGTTTCTGTGAAGGTAAATGAGGATGGATATATAAAATACTTAGCACGACTTTTTGGCACTTGGCAAGGTCCTATAGATAAGAGTATAGGCTTTGAGGTCAGACTTCTTGGGCTCAGATTCTAACTCCGCCTTTACTATCTATTTGACCTTGGACAGTTACCTTCTCTGACTTTAGGTAATATCTGCCTTATGGGACTGCTGTGAGAAGCAAGTGTGATAATGCAAGTAAAGTGCTTTCATGGTGCTTGACTTAAAATGAGGACACAATACAAGACGATTGTTTTCATTATTGCCATCATAATCATCATAATAAAAAATAATGCTATAATGAACATCCATGCTTATAAATTCTTGGATGTCTTTATGAATATTACTTTAAGGTCTAGAAAGTAGAATTGCTATGTTTCTCTTGACTTTCATAAAGATCCAAATCTATATAGTTTTGTATTTTGAAAGGTGATAGACATTTTTTTAATATATAGCAGGCAGAATTTACCACCCTGGGCCTAGGAGGTAAACATTTCCCTATACTAGCTTTATAATCTAGTGTGCAAATCAAGAGATGAAATTGTGTGTAGGTAGGTATGCAGAGTGAGTTGTCTTTAGAAAGGACAGTGCTATGGTAGCACCATTAGAGAGAGAAGTTTTGGCTGAGTGAAATCAGGAAAGGGTCCATCCAGACGACAAAATTGGATATGGATGTGCAGAATCTTGATAGAGATTGATAGGGAAGGGATTGATTCTAGGTTTGGCAAGGCTTTCCTTAGGGCTAATTCTCTGCCCCTGGGTTTGTAGGGTTTAAGTGTGCATACCAGCTGTTGGCTTTGGAGACTTAGAAACTGGTAAGGAGCTTATCTTCTCCTCTCCATTCACTCTGTTCCTTTCCCTAGAATCTCCTTATCTTCCCTCCATCTCCTTCAAGAGCACAGGCAGTTTTTGGATTTCCTAGTTTCTCTTAGAAACATGTTACTTGATCATGCATTAAGACTGATTCACACTAACGTACGTGTTCAACTCCAGAGTTTCTCAAATTGAAATTCAGTTTCCAGGTTCCGTATGATTACTTTAACCTGACTGCTCTGAAGAAAAGTTAATCTCTTGTTACAGTCCAGCGGCAAGGCTTTACAAGTACAGGTGCTTTGATGTAGTCATGATTGTGAAGGTAAGCTAAAGCCTTTTCAATTGGGACTTATTTTCAGTGATAGTTATGACAAATGGCTGGCAAAAGTTATTTTGCTTTGTAGATGGGGATAGCTAAGGATCTTGTATATTTTGTATGCAGTTTTTTACAAACACATAAAATTTCAGTTTAGAACATTGGATTAGATGTTAAACTATTTATGTTGACAAGCAAAAAAATAAATTATATTCTGATCTAGTTTGTATAATAACATGCAACCCAATTCACTAAGTTCTTATTGGTAATTTTACATTTCTATGAAATTTGCATTATGTACATAAGAGTTGACAGTCATTTCAGCGTGTGTTATATTTGCACTCTAGAATGTAAAGATTTGCTCCTATTTGCTGTACAAAAAGTCAAAAAAGTGAAGAAAGAACTTTGTATTACTTCTGCTACATACCAGGAAATACAGTTACCCCAATCTACCACTAATCAATCCTGTGATCTACTTATGCGGCTTGTTTCCCTTAAAGCTTTCATGTGACAAATTTATAATTCTATGTTATTTCTAGGTCAACAGTTAGATTAATGTTTTATCTCCTAAGCAAAAAACACAGCACTTCTTTATAAACTTTGTTATCTTACTCAAACTGAAAATTGCAAAACAAAGAATTTTCTAGCTCTCATGTTCTCTGGTGCAGACAAGTATTTATATAGTGGTTACCTTGCAGTTTATTTTATATTCTACTTCGCTGTAAATTTTCTGCAGGTGGAGTAAATATCCTATTTAGGACTTTCAAATCTTTTTAATTAAAGCTAGTTGTCTTTACTGATCACTTACTAAGTTTTATTTTTACTTTGTTATAGCTCAGTAGGAGTCCATTTAATATGTTCTAAATGTAAGCCTTTTCTGCTCATTAAAATATATCTCGTTCTGCCAGGCATGGTGGCTCATGCCTGTAATCCCAGCACTTGGGAGGCAGAGGCAGGAGGATTGCTGAGTTCAGGGCTTGCCTGGGCTACATAGTGAGCTCAGGGCCAGCCTGAACTACAAAGCCAGACCCTGTCTCAAAAACAAAACAAAACAAAACAAAACAAAACAAAACAAAACATATCTCGTTCTGGCCATAGAAAAATACATAGGTAATATTTGTTAAATTAAAAAAAAAAGTATTTCTGCCCTAGGAAAGTATAGAAGAATTTTTTTTTCCTTTTCTTTCTGGTGCTTGGGTTGGAGTTTAGGGCTTCACATATCAGGCTAATACTGCTATTCAGCCACACCTCACCACCCCTACAAGTACAAATCTAAAAAAACATTGTCACAAATATCCATATCTCTTTATTAGTCTAAGCACTGGTAACTTGGGACATTTCTTATTTTTTAAATTTTAGCTAGTAAAAATTTAAATGTTTTGAACTATGGTTTTTGGTGTTGTTGTTGTTTTTTCTTTTTTGAGTCAGGTTCTTGCTTTGTAGTTCAGGCTGGCCCTGAATTTACTATGTAGCCCAGGCAAGCCTCAAACTCAGCAATCTTCCTGTCTCGGCCTCCTGAGTGCCGGGATTACAAGTGTGAGCCACCATGCCTGGTATTGTTGTATGTGGTCATCTGGCCCCTGAACTATGGTGTTTTTAAAACTAGTATTGTTTTTGAAATATATTTATGAACTTCATTGCTAATATTTTCTATTCACATGCTCTGAGAATTTATGGTGTGCAGTGACTGTTCTCCAACAATAGGAAGTTTTAAGCAAATTTCTTTATACTGCATGTATTACAGTCAATTTTCTTTCTTCAGCCCTGTCACCAAACTCTTCACACATTTTAGCAACTGCATAAACCTTGTCCTTAAAAACTTGAGCTCTGTAAATTTTAGCGTTTTTTCTGGGGACTGAACCCAGACCCTTCACACTGAGCTAGCCTCTCCCATTGCCCCTTATTCTTTATTTTCAGACAGGGTCTCAGACTCAGTCACTAAGTCACTGAGTTGCCTGGGCTTTGGGATCCTCCTGCCGCAGTCTCCCGGAGCGCTGGGGTTACAGGCATACCTGACCACACCTGGCAAATTCTGGCTGTTTTTTATAGTGTTCCTAGAAAGGCTTCATAACAGGTTGTCAGAGAAAAGTTCTGTCTCCTCTCCGGAGCAGTAGAGCCTGCATTTGTGACCACAGGTGCAACACCATAACTACAGACATGACCTAGATGCCACAAAAGCCAAACACAGCTATAAAGTTACACATTGTTTTATTTTCACTTAATAATCACTTTATATATAAATATGAGTCATATAGTTACTATGCTCAGAAGAATTTTTAGTCTTTGAGAGAGACCGGTGTAGCTGGAGTGTACTTGAGATGAAGCCAGCCTGCATTCAGTATACACAGGGGACAGTCACATTCTGGCTGCTGGACAGTGCGGATCCCAGCCTTACATGTCTTGCATGTCCTGGTCTAGATGGTAGAGCAGACCTGATAAACAGACTGATTTTAAATTGGATCCAAGGTACTTGAGCAATCGTATTGGAAACACAGATGTAATTTAGAATACCTAGAGGGATCAATACTTTTTCCTCTGCCTCTTTTAAACTGAAATAGTGTGAATTTCAGTTGGGTTTGAGAGGGAGGGGATTGAGGAGGGTTTGTGTCTGAGCTCCCCAGGAAAACCTTTGATACACGTTCTTTGTTATACATTGAAAGGAAATTTATTCTCTTAACTGGTAATGAAGAGACTTGCTGAAGTTGGCCCAACTGGTGATTAAACTTTGGATCTAATGGTTGCTTTTATTTCTACACTTTGATGGAAAATGGGTGTTGTGTGGCCATAAACCATTGAATAATTGGGTATAAGTTAGAAATGGAAACTAAATTTTGCATTAAGCAAAAATTAATCAAGAGGGAAAATGTAGGGGCAACCTCTAGGAAGCAGGTATGGAAAAGGCTTCATACAAATGATTCAAGTTGTCTGCTGTTTTAATTGCAACATCTTTTACTGGTCAAAAAAAGAAGAATAATCCCTTTGAAACAGAAAGGATATAATCTAACAAAGCATATGGCACTTGCAGTCTCCTCCTCTTTATCATTTTCATACCAAGAAAAGCTAAGGCATCCTGGTATTTGGAGAGAAAGCACTGTGAGATGTAATTGCTCCATATTCAAGGAGAGTTGAGCCGTGGCGTAGACCAGAGTAGGGATGCTGAGACCAATTATGCAGACAAGCAGGGACCGTGGTTCCTGCCCAGTATGGTTCCTATTTATAATCATCTGCCATTGGTCAATAGGAGCCTTCAAAAGGCTTAAGTGATGATAATACTTGAAAACATGTTAGTTTAAAGATTTATAATTGTCATTAAAAAGACAGTGAGTTCAAAGTTAAATAGAGTGCACCGGAGTGTACCTCGTTACAGTATTAATAATTCTTTAAATCTTTCTCCCGATGATAGTTTTTTCAGACTTTGAGAGTTAGCCAAGTTAAAGTGCCCTTATTGTGCCTCAGCGCTCTACTACTAAACTCGCTGCGTAATGTTAGGTAAATTACTTAAAAGTTTTCTATGACTGGGCCGGAGGGTTAGCTCAGTGGTTCCGGCGCCTGCCTCGCAAGCGTAAGGACCTGAGTTCGATCCCCGGTTACCACATATAATGCTGGGCGTGGTGGCTCACGCCTGTAATCCCAGCACTCGGGAGGCAGAGACGGGAGGATTGCTGAGTTCGCGGCGGCTTGCCTGGGCACCATAGTGAGCTCAGGGCCAG
>PVIC010037157.1:0-18212 GCA_004025085.1 Thryonomys swinderianus
GGCTTCTTCACAGGAATAAATCACATCACATGGAACAGCACCAATAGAGGGTCTCCTTCTTCAGGAGTGGGTTTTGAGATCATTTCTATGGGAATAAACTGCTGTGTTCAATGGAGATTGAAGAAGAAAGACTCAGACAAAATGAATACAGTCATCCAGTACATCTGGGCTTCCTGCCTGTCTCTGGAACCTACCAGAAGTAGGCCAGGGTGGGGTGGGGTGGGGGGGGGGTCTTCTGCACCATACTTCCTTGGAAGTGTGAAGAAAGGACTCCATCCTGTGGCACTACCACATGGTATGGGAGTCTTTTCTAGTGCAATAAAATGATGCCAGCCCACACTTCCTGCCTTTTAAGAGCAAAGTAGACATGTAGACACAGACCCGATCTGACTTGATAAGTGTGTTAGCTCTCATGAGCTCACTCCTGATTCCCATTCCCAAGACAGATCCCAGCTCAGGATCCCATGGAGTTAGGAGCAAATCTTTTCTATGAGGCTATGATCTTTCAAACAGTTTTTAATGATTATTTTATAAAGTATTTGTAGGTATTTAGCCTATCACAGTAGCTCAGTAGTTAAGCAATCCCAAGCTAAAATTATTGTGATTACAATTTTGGAGAATTTTCTTCACCAATTGTACATCATTTCAACAAGAAATTCTCTTATTGTACTTTACCTTCTAGAACATTTCAAAATTTATTTTATATTTTGGTCATATCTGTCTCCCTTATTATCATCCCTTATACCTTCCTTTCCTTATTCCCTCCCTCTTGTTTAATAGTCTCTCTCTTATTTTCTTATCATTTTTGCCTTTTTTATTCTACATATTAGGGAAAACACCCAATATTTGTTTTTCCAAGTCTAGTTTATTTCACTTAACATTATTATTTCTAATTTGTATCCATTTTTATTGCAAATGATACAATCCCATTCTTTTTTATGGATGAATCATACTTCATTATGTATATATGCACCACATTTTATTCAGCCATTCATCTGTTGATGGGCACCTGGCTGGTTCTATATTTTGGCTATTGTTAATCTTGGTGCAAGCAACATGGGTATTTGAGTAACCCTAAAAAGGCCTATGTTAATTTCTTCAGATATATAGCTGAATGATATGGTAGTTTTAGATTTTGAGAAATCTCCCTATTGAGTTCCACAGTGGCTATATTAATTTACATTACCACCAAGAGTATAACCCTCCTGCATGCACACACACACACACACACACACACACACACACCCCATATCTTCTCTGGTATTTACTGGGTGACATGTATATATATATATATTTGATTATAGTCATTCTAACTGCAATGAGGTCAAATGCAATGTGGTTTTTTGAGTTGTTGTTGCTGTTTTTTGTTTGTTTATTTGTTTTTGAGACAGGGTCTCACTTTGTAGTTCAGGCTGGCCCTGAGTTTACTATATAACCCTGCCATGCCTCGAACTCAGCAATCCCCCTGCCTCCTGAGTGCTGGGATGACAGGCATGAGCGCCGCACCCAGCATTGTGGTATGTGGTACTAATTGCTGGTGGGTGTGAGTCATCACACCTGGTATTGTTGTATGTGGTTACCAGAGATCAAAGTAGAGACCTTGAGCTTGCTAGGCAGGTGCTGGCACCACTGAGCTAAATCTCTGGCCCAAATCCAGTGTAGTTTTGATTTGCATTTCCTTGATGGATAAACATGTTGAATATTCTTTTATCTTTTTTTTTCTTAATGGCACTGGGGATCAAACTCAGGCCCTTGTGCGTCCAAGGTTGGCGCAGTACCACTTGAGCTAAATCCCCAGCCCCAACATGTTGAACATTCTTATTAGCCATTTACACATCTTCTGTTCAGTACATTTGCCCATTTATTGATTGGATTATTTATTTACTTGGTGTAAATTTTTTGACTTTTAATATACTCTAGATATTAATTCTCTATCTCTGTTTAAATGCAAGGGATTTTTATTGTTGCTTTTTTGCTCCCTTCCTCCTCTTCTACTCCAAGCCAAGATTATTAACTGTCCAGGTGAGGAAGCCTCCCCACCTGGCACAAAAATCTGCACCCTAACTGCTTTCTCTGCAGACATCAGGGTGCTGACTCTGCCCATCACGCTATAAGCATGTGCAGCTTGTTCCACTGCAGGAGCACGTGCACAGTGAACTGCCCTCTCCTGAAGGCACCTGGGGGTGTGGGGCTTGGCTAGGGATAGCATCTCCCACCCGACAAGACAGCGAGTTGCTTACTTGGCCTCCTGCTCCCTTAGCATCTGTGGGAGGCACAGAGGGATGGAGGGTGGGAGCACCCCTGGCTGCAGATGGAGCACAGCTGTCATGGGAGCCGTGCTGCATGGCAGCCAAGGTGTGAGGGCAGCAGCTTGGCCTCCTCCAGGCTGCTGCATGGATGCTTTCTGAAAGCCAGAGATTGTCTGCAGAGAACTTTGCCACTATGCCTTGTTGGGCGGACTTAACATGTCAAGATGTCAGTGTCAAAATTCAGGGATTAGAGAAAGAAGAAAACTAACTGATAATCCACATGATGCAAATGGTAACCTGTGGGTTAAATGTGACTCGTGTACATATTTGTGTTTTCCCAGAAGAGTGAGACCACAGTCTGCTTTTAAAAAGTATTTAATTTCACATTCCCAGTGCAATGCAGATTTCATATAACATTTATAAATTTAAGCTCATCTCAAAGACTCAGAAACCGTGGTCACCCCAAGTTCTTACTACAACTCCAATAAAACAGAATTGAGGTATGAGGACTCCTCACAACAGGACTAGAGTTCTCCAGGGATCCCCTTCCCTCTATTGTCTCTCTAGGACTCCCTGATGTGTCATCTGTCACTGCATGGCTACTCTTTGTCACACTGAAGACTAGGGGAAGGGACAAAAGATCACATGTGTTTAACATGCAAAGAAGGAATATTGAAAGGTCACAACTGGAAAAGCTTTTAGGATGCAACCTTGATGATTCTACCTACTTGCAGCCCTGGCCTCAATGATATTTGAACACATCCTGAAAATATGGCTGAGAAGAAAGAGAAATTTTGACTAAAGTGGAGATTCTTGCAAAGTCCAAGTAGGTGTATCCAACCTATGGCCCATGTGTTGGATGTTCCTGTACTATAATTAAAAAAAAAAAAAACTAAAAAAGAAGTTTTGTGACTTACACACCTTAATTGTATTATATATTTTATATGTTGCCCTGACAATTCCTCTTAACTTAGTGCATGCAGTCCATAAACCAGGGAGGTCAGTACTGTGGGCCAAGAGTTGGACATTTGGAGCAAATGCTGCTGGGCACAACCTGACACTCTTGGGGTGGACAAGTTCCTGGTCAGGAGAAGAGGACTCCACAGTGCAGAAAGGAGGGGTTTCCAATTGTTCTTGTTCTCTGGGATCCAAAGAGCTCCTGGGGTGGAAGAGGACCTTTCAGCTATAAGTTTAGGAAGCTACTCATACATGGGTGGTTGGCTACTCCAGTGCAGGATGGCTAGGGTGGTAAGGGATCGTGAAAAGGAGCCTGCCTTGGCCGTGCCATTCCTCAGATCCTGGGAGACTGTGAGTCTCTCCTAGTACCAAGGACTATTCACATAGGAAGTAGTCTGCCTTCTTCCCTCTGTGTTCTGTGGAGACATAGCCTCTATGAGTCTATGTCTGAGTTTAGCATAGAGTTCCCTGCAGAAATCCCCTCATTGCTGGTCAAGTGATTTCATTCTCTGAGTCTTTTGCCTAGGTAGAGAAAAAGGTCTGGATCTGGAGGACGATAAGGACACTAGAGCAAGGTACCCGGCCTGGAACATTGTCACCTGGTTTCCTGGTCACCATTCTCATGATCTGAATATCCCTGAGTCATCTCTAAGAGAAAGTGACCAGGTGCTCCTGTCTGAAGAGGGCTTATGGTGCCACCTGTCTTCAGGGTCCCTTCCACCTATAACTAATGTCCCTATTCCCTGGCCCATCCCTACCCTTCCCTATTTTGACACAGCTCAGGACTTGCATCCCTCTGATTCTTTCTGGCCCAGGTCACCTGGCTCATATCACCACTTTCAGGGGTCTCCACATCTGGCTAACCATGCACTATGTACACACAGCTCAAATTTCACTGAAGTAGGATCCCCAGTGAGTCAGCCCGGCACAAGTTGTAGTGTGGCTTATATTTTATGAAGAAAGATTTTCATGAGTGACCATTGACAATAAAATTACAGGGTGCCTGGTTTATAGAGGTTGCTCTGCTAAGATTCTATTGTTTTGGGGCCTAGTTCAGGTCCCTCACACAGTAAAAACAGGCTTCCTTTTTTTCCCTCATCTTGAAAGGTCCCCTTGGTATCACCCCAGGCCTTGCTCACTTTTCCCACATCTTACCCTTAAGGCTCTTCAGTACCTATAATTTCTAGTCTGTATTTGGGACCTCGTATCTCCCATGTGCCCAGATACCTCGCACAGACCGCTTCAGATGACTTCCCTCTGGGAACTGTGGCCACGACTCTGGCCTGGTCACCCATGGTGCTGGCTCTGCATACCTCTAACTAACTCCAGGCAGCTCAGCCTCATGATGGTCAACCTGTGCTGTCAGCCTATGCTCAAGGGTCCTGTCCACCAATATGAAGACAAAGATGCTGCCTGACCCACCTGGGGCTCACACATGCTTGATCCAAAGTCTGGGGGAATTGACATCCTGCAGGGCAACTTATTACTAATAGTAGGCAAAATCCAACAGATCAATTTGTGTTGTTTGTGCCACTTGGAACAATCGCTCCCTCCGCTCTTGGCCAAGGAGTCAGTAAGGTTTACCTGATGAGGGATCCTAGAAGTCTCTCTCTTTCATTTTGCTATACCTCCTTGTCCCTCTTTCTTGCTTACCTGGTAGTCTAATGTACAGAATATACACTTTATTTCTCTTTATATCAGAGAATATAGACTTTCTCATTGTACCATACATTGTTCATGTGCTTTCCCTTCTTCTATAGGAACTTAACGACTATGAAGTACAGAGTCCTGGTAGCATCATCTGGTGATTCAGTTGATCATTTACCTCCCAACACCTACGAATATTTTCCTCTATCTAGAGAAAATGCTGAAGATTGCAATAATTACAAACAGAATCCCCACAACTGACAACCCAAGCTCTCTGAATTATATCAAAACTATGTCTTCCTTCATTTGGTGCTGTGGGCTACATATATCCTTCACATTCTTTCAAATACAACCTAAGCTTTTCAACTTTGTTTCCCTGCTGAACAAATTTTCTCAACCCAAAATGGACTCCACCTCCACCATCCACCTGTCACAACCTGGACTGAGACCTGAAAGATGCTTCCCAGTTGGATGCTTGGTTCACCCAGGTCTTGAAATGTGGTAGAATCCCTCCCCCAGCAGTGTTGGGGACCTGGAAACAGTCCTTCCCCTCTGTGACTGGAGCCTGGACACTCCAGAGAAGAACCTGGCATGCTGGGTTTCCAAGCAGGAATCAGGCAGCAGGTTGCCAGTCTTAGTTGGAGGACACCTGTCCCCAAGCTGGCCTATGGGTGCAGAACCATGGCCGCTGCAGTCCCCCTCCAGCCCTTACCGAACTATGAGCCAGGCCTGATCTGAAACTGATGACTGGGGACATGAAAATTTGAAAAAGCTAGATTCTGCTAGTAATTGTCGTTTAGACTCTACGTCTGGTAAAAAACCTACTGCTCAGTAACGTCTCTCTATTGCTCTTGGGATCTAACTGTTGTAAACCTCAGTGCAAATGCACTTATTGTCAAAATCACTGTGTAACTTTAATTCCAAAGAATACCTTAGTAGAAATGGTTCATTTTGTCAATGTTTGTTTAACGAACTAAGAAATACGAGGGACCTCAACCCCAGTTGAAATGACAACACTCTGCATCAGGGGTTCTTTTAGCTCCTGGACTCCCACTGGACTCTAGCCAGTTCTTTTTGCCCATGAGTGTCCACGGCCCAAAATGAATGACTAACTGGACTTGAGGAACAAGTATCAAAGTGCCTGCCTGATCACGTGGCGTCAAGTTATCCCTCCGCATTGTACTTCAGCCTCTCTCTCCTGACAGGTTGATCTTGTTTGATTCTTCTTCTGTCCCTGCTACTGACCCAGTTGATCTCTAGGCTGATCACATAGATTTGCAAGTCATGGATTAGAATATGCTTTGTGTAGCAAATCACAAACTCCCAAGAATCATTCTACTTTCTTTGTAAGAAACAACCTGAACACCACCAATGCTCTATGTCCTGGTTAACCTCAGTTACTACTTGAGGTCCAAACCTTCCAGATCTTCCACTAGTACCTGGACTCTTATTACTGCCTGGCTCTGTACATCCATAACCTGACTGCATTTCCTAGTTCCAAAAGTAGTAGGGCCAGCTAAACATGGATTGAAACCTCTAAAACTGTGAATCAGCATAAACACTTTCTCTTTATAAGTGAATCATCTTGGGCATTTTGTTATAGTAACAGAAATCCCAAAACTTGCAGCTTCTTCACATTCTTATCATTCCTTTGTCTATAGAGTAAACCATTTCAAGAGTAGGACACGCATGTGTATATGTGCCTGTGGACATTGTAGTTCTTTATTTGTAAATCTTTCCAAATTATTGACTGTTTCCTTCTTGTCTTTCTTAATGAGAAAGTTATATCGACAATTAAATGATCAAATGCTTCAGTGACTCTTTCCCACCAAGAAAGCAAAGTGATGAATCTGATTATCTCTTGTGCTCAGCCCTTCCCATAGAAGTAAAGAACACAAGGCCCTGAGCATAACTGTCCTCCCAAGTGGTGGGTGTGCAGCTACTTGTGTCCTGTGCGGTGTGGAAACCACTTTCTGCAGCCACATAGGGTTCAGCAAGAGGCTGCTAGGCTCCTCCAAGTGGAGAGATACCAGGAGGGAGATGCTCTATATTTCTTTAAGGGCACAGGCACCACTATTTATGTGTGCTTTAAAATTCAAATTAGGGAGAAATATGAAAAGCATGGCAATTTTTTGAAAAGCCATTTGTGATGATTTATGTGTGATGTTATGTAAGTTAATGAGATGCAACTTTTGGTCACATGGTAATTCTAAAAGGCAAAGAATTTGGCAGAAAAAGCAGGTGGTAGAAAGGACATTCCCTTTTTGAGGGTGGCAAGCCTTGCTGGTATGGGGAGCCCCTTCTGAGTCTGGGGACAGGACTGGCAATCTCAGAGTTCCACAGAAGATGCTCAGGACAGCAGCCCCACACTGAGTAGGGTACAGTCCTTGAGAGTGAGCTGGCTGGCTTAGCAAACACAAACAGGATGTCAGTCTCAATTTGAATTTCCATAAACAGTGAATACTGTTGTAGTATAACTATGTCCCATATAACAGAGCACTCTATGCTAAAAGTGTATTTATTATCAATTCAAATTGAACTCTGGGTCTTATATTTTATCCAATAATCCAATGTGGGAGGCACACACACTCAGAACAGGCAGCGTCAGCAAGAAGGGAGGAAGCAGGAACAGCATGGAGGGAAAACAGTTGCCTTGTCTCCTGGCAAGGAGGGTAAGTAAGGAGTTCAGGCTTTAGCACTAAATCTGCTTAAAATAAAAATTGCAGAAAGATGAGTCCAGTGGACTTCCCACCATGAAATGTGATTCTGATTTAAATGAAAAGTATTTTCTTAAAATAACACCAGAGTGGGCCAGAGATTTAGCTCAGTGGTTCTGACACCTGCCTGGCAATCACAAGGTCCCTGGTTCAATCCTCAGTGACCACATACAACAGTATTGGGCCTGGTGATTCATGCCCACCAGCATTCAGTACCACATACCACAGTGCTGGGAGTGGTGGCTCAAGGCTGTAATCCCAGCATTTGGGAAGCAGAGGCAGGAGGATTTCTGAGCTTGAGGCTTGCCTGGGCTATATAGTGAGCTCAAAGCCAGCCTGAACTACAAAGCAAGACCCTGTCTTAAAAAAAATTAATAGGGCCGGAGACTTAGCTCAGTGGTTCTGGTGCCTGCCTCACAAGTGCAAGGTCCTGAGTTCAAACCCCGGTAACCATATACAATGCTGGGCATGGTGACTCACTCCCACCAGCCATCAATACCACATACCACAGTGCAGGGCATGGTGGCTCACGCCTGTCATCCCAGCACTCAGGAGACAGAGGCAGGAGGGTTGCTGAGTTCGAGGCTTGCCTGGGCTATATAGTGCACTCAGAGCCAACCTGAACTACAAAGCGAGACCCTGTCTCCAAAAAAATACAATACAATACAATAAATAATAATAATAATACCAGAGTAACATCAAATGGTGATCAGACAAGTTAAATTTAAGAAAGAAGTTTCCCAGTTGCCTCATTCCTCTTTTCTCTCTCTTCTGCCTTTAATTTCACTCTTTCTTCTTTTCTTTCCTTCTTCACCTTTTCACTGAATAAACACAGATTGTGTCTAACTCTGTGCAAAGCAAACCATGAGCATGTCTGCTTTCACCCCTGCCCCACTGCATCTTTCTTTAAGAGCTTCTGGAAAATTATAATTTAATAAACCTTTAAAGTTTCAGTAGAAAACTTCAAACTGCAGAAATGATAATAACTTTCATTGTAAAATACATCCACTATGACCTAAGGAGCAAGGAGCTAGAAACTAAAGCAAATTAAAGTGGCCATTGTGGCTGAGTGATGCCAGCCTTGGGCAAGTTCTGAGCCTCCCGCTCTTGCCACAGTCTAATGGCATCGCTGACTCAGAGCTGATACGGTGCTTTACCAGTATAACTGTAAAAAGGCTATGCTGAGGCCAAATCTCTTTTTAGAAACATCTCTATAAAATGACAACCAACAATTTGGGTCACAGAAGAGGCAAATGCCCTAAAACAGAGAAGGGAAGGTTGACTTTATGCATAATAAAGTCTTCTGTTACCTGAATGCAGAAACCATTTCTAACCCACCTGCTGTCCTTGCAAGTCAGAAAACCAGTGAGATGAGATATAGAAGGAACATCACAAAATCTGCTCAGTTCTGTTTTAAAAACCCTTGCCTGGATACTGAGCAGGTCATTTCTGATGCCAGAGTTCTCCCAGGGGACACTGAGTGATGAATGACCCAGTTACGGCCGGAAGTACTCAGCAGTTATGCGCCAGCTAGTATTTCTGTGTCTCCATTATCTAGGAGTTCTGAATTTCCAAACTCAAGGAGTTCCGAGTTACAACCATGCACGTTATAACTCTGCATGTCTTTGCCAGGTGGACTCACACTGTCCTTGGAGCCTAAATTTGCAGACTTTCCCTTTAGGGTGGGCAAATGTCAGTCACTTCCCTGGGCCCTTCCTTTGGGCTCGCCTCCTTTGTCAGGAAGCTGTAGCCTTGGACAGCTCGTAGTTCACACCCAGTATCTATCTTTAGGCTGAATCTGCCTCGAATGAGCAACTGTTCCTGAGAAAGAGCATGTTGCCTCCGTTCATTTCATCTTCAGATGGAAATTCACCCTTTCACCAATTGCAGGTTGAGAAAATGTTTTCTCTTGCTATGGTCAGGAGGAAGATGACACTTTAGAAGAAAGTCTTGAATACTGCAGTATCTAGGCTGAATTTCTTGTGCTGTTCACAAGGAAGAAGGCCCAGTGCAAAAGAGATCAGAAAATACTGGAAGCAGATAGAAGTTTGTCATTAGTGCTGGAGCCTAACTCAGCTGGGAAGACTTACCATGGCTACAGTGCTGCTCTGTGTTGGTGAAGAGTGTTAGAACCTCCTTATGGCTGGCTCTTGTGGCTACGGAGCCTGACTCCTTCTGGGCCGAGTGCCTCCTCACACAGGCTGCCTGACTCCACTCCTGTTCACAGTGCCTCTGGCCCAAGGATAATTTGTGAGTCCAAAGGAGAAATTAAAAGCAATGCAGTCAAATGGCAGATCACGGGCAGGGTCCTTAGTACCCACTCTGAAGTCCATGCTAGATCTGACAACGTTTCATTCTTTGCCAGTGCCCTTGGGTGAAGAGCCCTGTGTATGTCATGGACCAGTCACAGTCCCAAACAGCTCAGGTGCTTCTCAGAATCCTAGAAAGTCAGCACCAGAAGGACCCTAGAGGCCCATCAAATCTAGTAGCTGTTTTTAGATTAGGAAACCCCTCCGAAGAACAAACAAGTTCCTCTGTCTCCCTTTATTCTGAGAGAAGCTCTTCTCTTCCTCCCTCAGCCATCTTACCTTGCAGGTTTATGTTTTATACCCTCTTATATCCCCAGAGTCTGGCATGGAGGGGTGCAGCACTGTGTGAGTTGCGCATCCGCGGAATATAAGTGGTATCTTATCTACTCATTGAACACAAGCTATTCTGAGTGTTTCTTTTCATCACCCATAATCTTCATAACAAGTCCACAGTGTATATAAAAAACACAAGTTACACATGAGGAGTCAGGTTGAGAGAGCTTAAGTAACTGGAAAAAGGTCACACAAGGAACGCATTCTAGAGCCAGCATCCCAAGTAGGTTCTCAGGTGTCAGAAGTGTGTGCTTTCCCTGAAAGAAGACCGTTCTGACTTGCAAACCCTATTGGCTTTGAGATGCAAATAGAATCCTGATGAAGCCAGCAGAAGCAGTGTGCCTCAGTTGTGAAGTGTGCTGTCTACTGACAGTTATTTAATCTACACTTTAATACTGGCTGTGAGAGCAAAGAAAACAAGCATCAGAAAACAAAAAAATAAATGTTATAAGTCTGGGGGCTATGGATTCTGAGTGTAGAAGAAAGATACAACTATATCTCTGTTGGGAACATGTTTTGGGAGAAATAATTGGAAGGTCAAAATTGATCAGGCCTTCCTGGTCCAGTTGGACTCTGGACTCAACTTGCCTTTGCTAACAACAAAGACTCTGGTCGTCCCACGTGCTGTGATGCTTCAAGGCTGAACTACTCCATTGCCAGGTGTCTGCCCTGCCCAGGGGGATCTTCATCTGCATAATGTCTCTAGGATTATTGGAGGTGTTTGCCCTGCCCACAGGGCTGTTACATTCTGTTACTCAAGAGGTGCTGAATAAAAGGTGTGGTGAGCTGGGGCCTGGGGTCTTTTGCTACCCAGAGTAGTATGGATCAAGCCCAAACGTAGCCTCTGTGAACCTCATTTCTGCCTACTTATTAATTATTATTTTGCCGTGTGCCACCGACTCACAGGAGACTAGAACCTAATAAAAGGTTCTAGTTATGTTCCCTTCTCCTGGTTTCCACATTTGGTGCCCAACGTGGATTTAAATTGGATCTACTTGTGAATTCGCCTGTGCGACAAGCTCGAAGTAAAACAGAGAGCACATGGATCTCCCAGGACGATTCTGGACATGGACAAGGGACACCAGTGGTAAGTGTGTCCAGCTGGGAGTAATCATCTGTCTTTGCTGAGTAGAAAATATGGGTCAATCTCTGTCACCAGCTCAGTGTAGCTTTGTCAAATTGCTTAAGTCACTGTTAAAGCAAGCAGCATATCAAGTACTAAAGAAAGATGTGAGAAAATTAGTACAAGACAGAAATATATGCTTCGTCCTTTCCCAAGGAGGGGACACTTAACATAGTAACATGGGAACGTGTGGGAATTATTCTTCGTGAGGCCAGGCAAAGAGGGGATTGTCTTTCCCCTCAAAACTTAAACACTTGGGCCTTGGTCTATTCTGCGTTCACACTGTCTCAGTCAGTTCAGGAGCCTGTGGCTACCCCTCCCCCCACTTGCTCCTCTGCCCATGCTTCCCAGTGTTCATCTTCCTCACCCATTTTCTTTCACCTTACTGCACCTTCAGCCCCTTCTGAGAACTCTAAATCAAGAGCCCCGCTGCCTCAGGTGCCATACACAGGTCTTGTTGCCCCCCTCCTAAAACCGGCTTCTAAGGCCACTTCTTACCGCTGTACCCTACAAAGGCCACTTACAGTGGACAAGGATGTTGCAGACCCTTTGTGCTTTCCTATTTCACTTCTGCCTGACCCCAACAACACAGGCGTTGACATGTATGTTCACAACTCCTTCAATTTTAATATCCTAAAGCAACTCAGGAAAAGTGTGCTGAGTAATGGTGTCCAAAGCCCCTATACACTGGGTTTATTGGATCATATACTTCGACTTACTCTCTAGTTCTGCATGATGTCTTTCATCTTGCAAAAACATGCCTGTCCCCTGCTCAGTATCTCCATTTTGAGGTAGAACTGCACTCCTTAATTAAGGAACAGGTTCATAAAAATGCTCAGGGAGGTGCTCAAGCCAGAGAGCTTACTTCTGATATGTTCTCCAGTAGCGGTGAATTCTCAGACTTAAGCAGGCAAGCTGATTGCCCAGCACTGCTCTTTCACCAGCTAGAGGACCTCATGCGGAGGGCTTGGGCCTCTGTGCCAGTTGATGGTGCGCCAACACAATCTTTCACTCAAATCACACAAGGGCTAATGGAAACTTTTATGCAGTTTGTAGCCTGATTACAACAAGTAATTAAGAGACAGATATCTAATACCCAGGCAGCAGATATCCTGATTTTACAACTAGCCTATGAGAATGCTAATCTAGATTGTAAACAGGCAATAAATCCTGTATGCTCTTCTAATGACCTTGGAGCATATATTAAGGTGTGCCAAAACATTGGCTCTCCTTCATACAATGCAGCCCTGATGGTTCAAGCCATCTCCCAACATTTACATGCTGCACTCATTAAAGTGTTTTAACTGTGGGAAAATGGGACATTTCAGAAAAAACTGTAAAATCAAAGCGGCTTTACAAACTGACCAGAAGTCATTAAATCAGGCATCCAAAGAGAGTAAGTTGCCACCTGGCCCTTGCCCTCACTGCAAAAAAGGCATTCATTGGGCTAAGGCCTATCATTTCAAATATGATAAGGATGGCATATTATTGCCAGGGAAATAAAAATCACACCCTTCCCTGGGTTTACAAAATAATAGGGGGTCAAGGTCAGGGGACTCCAGGCCCTCTGAGCCAGCGGTACCCAGTTCAGACCCATGCATAAGTATGAAACCCGAGGACATAGGTGTCCAGAGTGATATCTCTTCCCTCATCAGGGGAACACTCGGGAGCTCAGTATTAGATCCTTCTGCTGCTCAGAGAGTTCACCTGTTGGGAGGTGAGGCTCCTGTATCTGTCCCTACAGGAATTTATGGACCCCTGCCACGTGGAACAATTGGTTTGATACTTGGGAAGTTCTCTCTAACTTTAAAAGGCATTACTGTTATTCTGGCTGTTACTGACTCTGATTATAACTCTGAATTGTGTGTTCCTGTTAGTTCTATAGGACTTTGGGTGATAGAACCAGGAGATTGTATTGCACAATTATTGCTCTTGCCAAAACCAAAATTAAATAATGCTAACCTTAAAGATTCCCAACAAAATCCTCAGCCACAAATTTCTCAAGAGGTTTATCTCACCCAACAGATTTCCAAAAACCAGCCCATGTGCAAAATTAAATTAAATGGCAAATTCTTTACAGGGTTAATAGATACAGGTGCAGATATACCCATCATATCCACATCCTTTTGGCCCCAGCTTGGGGTACAAAACAAGTTAAAACATCATTGGTAGGCCTTGGTGCCCCTCAACAAGCTCTACAAAGCTCTATACCTTTACCTGATGAAGGACCTGATGGTCAGATGGGACACATTTGTCCTTACATAGCTCCCATACCTGTAAATTTATGGGGCAGAGATTTGTTAGAGGAATGGAGAATTGTAGTGACTACTTTGTCCCCTGAAACTTCAGCAGCTCAACAAATGATGTATGAAATGGAGTATGAGCCAAGAAAAGGATTAGGAAAGCAGATTCAGGGCAAAATGCAGTGTATAGATCAGCAAGAAAAAAACAGTAATTTTGGAATTGGGTATGATCAAAGCTTTTTAGTTGGGGCTATTGAAAAGTTTTCTCCTTGTGCTCACTTCAGCAGCACATATACTAAAAAGTTTTCTCCACCCAAGGCAGCTTTGCCTTTGGAATTGAAATCAAATGATCCCAACTGGGTTCATCAATGGCCCCTAGGAGAAATTAACTATTTTAGAGCAATTTATATCAGGGCATCTCAAGGGGCATTTAGAGCCACCTGTGAGTCCTTGGAACACACCTGTCTTTGTTATTCCTAAGAAGTCAAGCAAATGGACTTTGCTTCAGAACCTATGGACTGTATATTTAACACATTGTGTGGATGAGACATTCATCTCAGCAGGTACTCTACAGCTGCTTTTACAGGCCTTAGCTGTTGAAAAGAAGGGCTTAGTACACTTTGGATTGTGTATAGCACCTCAAAAGGTCCAAATATCTGAGCCTTATACTTACCTGGGTACTTTGGTAACAGAGCAGTCTCTTAAGCCACAAAAAATACAATTTAGAAAGGACAAATTAAAGGCACTAAATGATTTTGAAAAATTATTAGGTGATATTAATTGGACTAGGCCTAAAATAGGGTTACCAAACTTTCATTTGTGGAATTTGCATGAAATATTACAGGGAGATTCTGATTTTAATTCCCATAAGATATTAACTCCAGAAGCACAAAAAAGGTTACAACTAATAGAACAAGCCATACACAACTGACAGGTTTTTTGTATTAACTCCAACTATCCAATTTATTTGTTTGTATTTAATACCTCCCA
Source organism: Thryonomys swinderianus (assembly GCA_004025085.1). Lineage (NCBI taxonomy): Eukaryota > Metazoa > Chordata > Mammalia > Rodentia > Thryonomyidae > Thryonomys > Thryonomys swinderianus. The sequence goes on from PVIC010037157.1 coordinate 14,569, forward strand.
ATCACCTACAAGTTTTATAGAACAATGCTATGAAAAGCAAATCTTTACCATGCAATGGCTGTTTTTATCTAACAATAGCCCATCATATATTAATAGATTCATTCAAAATTTCTTTCTTATTTGGTATGTTAAACATAATACTGGTATTTCATATAATCCACAAAGATGGGCCATAGTAAAAAGAGCCCATGCCACTCTCAAACATCAGTTGCTTAAACAATAAAAAGGAGAAAGTTAGCTGCCTCCACAAGCCCATTTAGATCTAGTTGTTTTTGTACTTAACTTTTTAATTCCTGCAGCAGATTTCATACAACTACCAGCTATACTTCATTGGTATATAGATGCCATGGCTAAGACCCAGAAACCACAAGTCCTTTGGAAAGTTGTCCAAACAGGTAAAATGAGTGATACCACTGCTTTAATAACCTGGGGGAGAGGCTTTGCTTGTGTACTGACAGATACTAATAAAACCTTGTGGCTGCCCACCTGGAATGCACAACCATGGGTCATGCTGGTGGAATCACCAACATGTCTGAAAACAGATGATAGCACCCCTGTTGAGTCTGATGGTCCATCTGCACCAAAGCTACCCACCTCACCTGGGATGATTAACACAACCATCACAGAACCAGGACCAAGAAAAAGTCCAGGACCAAGACATCACCTCCAGAGGGAGAACAAGCACAGATTCATAGGCTATATATATATACTTAGGAGGGTAACGTAACAATATTCCTTATGGGTATAAAGCACTTTTCTTTCCTCTTGATTCTAATCATAAGATATATCTGTTAATTGGCCTAGAGAAAGTTTTTGACCAGTCTTAATTATAATTAGAAGCCTAAAAATTATACAAGAGATATTATAGTTCAGTTTGGCCAAATACATTTGAGTGCACTCTAATTTTATAGATTGTCTTATATGTTTGTCTGTTTATAAGTTTGTCCAGTTGTGCAACTTATCTAATTGTTTTGTTTGAGCTCAAAATAATTTTTCTTTTGCTTTTGATCTTTAAAAAAATAGTTTTTTTCTATTCCTACAAGATACACACCCATGATTAACTTTCAGATAAATGTTATTAAAGGCGTACCTTTCTTTCCATAGGTTGCTAGCAATGCTCAAATATATTTTACAAAAATACTATGTTTTGGGCCAGAGGGTTAGCTCAGTGGTTCCGGCGCCTGCCTCGCAAGTGCAAGGTCCTGAGTTCGATCCCCGGTAACCACATATAATGCTGGGCGTGGAGACTCACGCCCACCAATAATCAACACCACATACCACAATGCCGGGCGTGGTGGCTCATGCCTGTAATCCCAGCACTCGGGAGGCAGAGACAGGAGGATTGCTGAGTTTGCGGCGGCTTGCCTGGGCACCATAGTGAGCTCAGGGCCAGCCTGAACTACAAAGTGAGACCCTGTCTCAAAAAAACAAAACAAAACAAAACAAACTATGTTTTCCCTTAATTGCTATAATCCAAACAAGTTTTATCAGCTACATACAGAATACTTATTGCCACAATCTGTTTTTTCCAAATTATAAAAAGAAAAATTCTTTCCTTTTTGAATAAAAACCCTTGAAGTTTGGAGACTGCTAAATGGAACTCCCTTGGTGAACAGAGGAGCAGCTGCCCAGAAAATAATTATTCTGGTCTTTGTTCACTAATGGGACCACCAGTACTTTCACAACCTTATGAGAAACTCATCTCAACAAATATTGTCTCAGTATTATTACAAATTGGTTGCATTGGTACACATCAAAGGTTTAAGGTCTACAAATGTTGTAAAATATTTACATTGGTAAAATTCTAAATGTATTATGTTTATATTGGTGATCTTCAAACTATTAATTAAAAAAAGGGAAGGGGGAGAATGTTAGTACAAAGATGCCTTTGGTACCAAACTACATTGAAGGATACAAGGTTTAATATAATTGTGATACTTATTATTGCTATTTAACTGGTGTGCAAGATGTATTTATGCTCCATAATTGTACAGGTCTTCAAACATTGTGTATGGTATTCTTCTTTGGATTTGGACATTTGCCATACATTTTGGGGAAGTAAGTATGTCTAACAATGGCTATTCTACAGTAGAGACAAATTTAAGTGTATCACAAGTATAATGTCACAGTTGTCATGCTAAAATATGACATGCAACGTGTACCTGAGCAAGCTCTTCGGGCTACAGAAGGCACCAGTCATCCCTCCCAGGGTCCATGGTCAGGAGAGAGGCTAAGTGCTTTGCATCCACTTAATCCAGCTGCCCAGAGAAATCACTCTGATCTTTCTCCATTGCACAGGCAAGGAGCTCAGATGAATCAGGTGGCACACTCAGGACAAGAGAGATTAGGGGTGTGACTGGCTAACCATGGAAGAGGGAGGCAGGAGAGCAATAGGGGAACAAAATGTGACCATAATACGAGGGCTGGAATGATGAGAACTCACTTAACACTGTTGCTGAACCTAAGAATGAAGAGTCCTCAGGTTGAAGGAGCCCCAAAGTCAGAGAAGAAAAGGAGACAGAGTCCGCTAGAGACCCCAGGAAGAACAGAGCCCTGCCATACTTGACCTTAGGACTTCAGACCTCCAGAACTTAAACATAACACATTTAGGTTGTTTTAAGTCTCCAATTTGGGCGAATTTGTTACAGAAGCCTTTGGGAAGCCATGTATCCAGTCTCCCCTCTTTCTCATGAACTGACATTTATTAGGGAAGCAATACCGTGTCAGTCCCATTGAGTTTGTAATATTGCAAAAATTTAAAATAGAAGTATAGATTCCATTCCCAGTGGCGGAGGACTGAGGCCTGCCCACCAGCCTACTGCACCCCAGGGTGGCACGGACATGGCTACCCTGGGTGCCATTCATTCCCCCGCAGCAGCGGAGGACTGATGCCTGCCCACCGGTCTGCTTCACCCAGGAACTGTGCAGTGAGGAGTCAGGTAGGGACCCCGGGCACTATCACCACCATGGAGGATTGAGGCCTGCTGGCCGGCCCCAACCCCACCCCAGAGCTGCATTGTGACCACCCAGGTCCTAGAGGAGCTGGAGCCATTTCCTGCATCCCTGCACCCTGGAGCCACGCTGAGAGACCAGGTGAGATTAAAAAAAAAGGGAGACTCTAGCTTCTATTTTGCCATCCACTCCTAGATCCCTCTATTCACCTCTTGTCCCCACACCCTCTGCTATCTTCCTGTCAGAAGCAATACCCAGAAGTAAACGACTCTTAGGCTGCCCTATTTCTTCTTCTGTACTATTATAAGAAGGTGTCCAAAGTCTCCAACGGTCTTACAGCTTACAGTTGGTACTGTTTTATATACACCCTTTTACCCTCTATTACCCACTGGCATATATGAGAATCTAGAGTATAGATGATCTTCATAAATCTGCTAACCCTATTTCACTCTCCTTCTGTCCCCCTACTTCCCTGATTCCCCAGTGATTCTTATCCCCAAAGGGTTCTGAGGGTACATTTACAATCTACATGTTGTATACACATTGCTGATTAATTCTAAATTTTGGCATATGGACATAGAGGTAACTCATAAGCTCAAAGTCTTCAGAATAGAATTTAACAAAACTTTTTATCTTATTTACTGTGTTTAATACTGATATTGGCATTTATTGTATTGTGGTAACAAACATGA
>PVIC010037158.1:0-18223 GCA_004025085.1 Thryonomys swinderianus
TTTTTTTTTTTTTTTTTTTTTTTTTTTTTTTTTTTTTTTTTTTTGAGACAGGGTCTCGCTTTGTAGTTCAGGCTGGCCCTGAGCACACTATGTAGCCCAGGCAAGCCTCCACCTCAGCATTCCTCCTGCCTCTGCCTCCCGAGTGCTGGGATTACAGGCATGAGCTACCACACCCAGCTTCATTAGATATCTTAATCATTGTTAGAGTCCTAAGGAAAGACTAGAGGTCAGGAAAATCATTAAGCTTCCAACAACACCAGTATCTAAGGAGTTCAGCCCATGATATTAAAGAAAATAAACTTTTAAAAATTAAAGAAAAATAAAATCAGCTTGAGAACATATTTATTACCAATTATTAAATCATATTCACTCTGTCAGTCTGATATATTTGTACTACATTAGATTTTTAATGCAGTATAACTCATTGTCCATATAAGTTATTAGTTTGAACCTGAATGTAAGAAAGATAGGACTAATACTTCAATGGTATTATTAAAATCTAATGGTACCTGTATGAATCCACTGGTATAGGGAAAAATTTTAAAATTATAATATTCAGACTAGGATGAATCCAAATATCCATGTGGAGTTGTGGCAACTCTCATAACATGAATGGGCCTACAACTTTCACAGCCAGCTCCTTTTTCTAAAACTTTCCAATGAATTCTATTGTTGGAAACATTTAATATTGAATTTATTGGTTCTAAACATTGCCTCATTACATTATTTTTAGTCTGAAGGGTAGGTATTATGATTTTAATTCTAACTATGCATGAATAAATTTTATTTTTATTATTTTTAAATTAATTGATTTTATTGGCACATTTTAACACACATCATGATCACAGTAGACATTAGAATTTGTACCAATATATGACAACTTAATTCTCATTTTTTACCATTCCCCTACCCACCCTACAACCCCCACGCCTTGCATTCATAAGTTTGTTTCTTTTTTTTAACTATCACAGTTTTTCAATAACAATGAATTAAACTTATAAATGGTCTGGAACTAGACTCTATAAGTCTGATTTGGAAAGCTTCTTTAACTATAACATGTATTAAATTAAAAGAACTTTTAGTGTTCACAAATTAAATATACAATTTTAAATGAAAGGTTATCTTCTCTACCCTCGTAATTTTATTTTTTATTAGTAGCTTGCACATAGATGTTGAGCCCATGAGATTTGGGCAAAATTTTATGTAGAATGTCTTCAGCATTAGTAGAACAAAATGCATATGCGATTATATGCATCATGGTACTTTATTGATGATTGATTAATTTTTTCCAATGTATTTGCTTTGGTTTTATAATTCCAACTTTTCCCTGGTAAGGAGCCTGACAAAGGTAAACTTAGAATGGCTTTTAGGTTGCTGCCTGTAATAGCAGCATGTGTAATGAGATGCTATTTGTTTTGCAGAGTTAATATTCAGGCAGTTTCCATTTCTCTTTTGTTCACATTACTCTCTTTTCCAGCAGTAGTCCAAGGCTCATAGTCATGTTTTGATTAAGAGAGTAATGCTTTATTAAATTTTGAATAGAGTCTGTTATCAGTGTGGTGTTACTCTTATTGAAATAGCAGCATAATATTCTTCAGCTGCTTTGTGAAAGGAAAGCAAAATGTGATTTCTATCCTTGCTCTGATTCCTAGTTGTTTACCATGGTTTAAATGATTCTTACTTTAAAAGACTCTGAATTTTAGTTTGTAATGATATTGAGCTGTTTCACTGATTCTATTAGCCTTAAATACGTTGGGAGTGTGACCCACTATTCTATCTTTACAATTACTTCTTGAGTAGATGAAGGTATGTTTATATGAAGTACTGATTTCTACTCTAAGCAGAATGACTAGTATATCTAAGGAATTTCTGAGAAACAGATGAGTACTTCAAGGTTTTCTTGCATATTTGGATTTTCAGGTTTACTCAGTCCCTCAAACACAAGATCTGTGCCAACGTTTTCCCAAAAGATACAGGAAAAGGTCCACATTTGGAATTTTGGCACTCTTAGGTATTTAAGCCATCAGAAAAAATTCCTTTCATGGATCTATGCCTCAGGTATAATAAGTGTGAAAGCAAAGGTTGGGGCTAGATAATTTTAAGCCTCCTAATTTATAACTTTGTGAAAAATAAGTGCATTTAGTCTTCCATATGGAATGACATGAGTTATGATCCATACATGTACTAATAACACATTTATGTATATACTGAGAAACTGGCATGACAGAAATGGTTGATTTGAGGTTTTTAGTCAATCCTGATGACAAATGTCTCATGTGTATGAAGTATGTTCATTATTGAACTGTTGTTTATTCACTGTCTGTGTTGTGCAGGGATTGTGCTAGCTGAATAGAAACAAGAAGATAAAGACTTTCATAACTGATAGGAATCTGAAGAGTAGTACAGAGCCAAGCACTACAAATGGGCAAAAATAAGATTCAATTCTATGATCTGACTTTCATTATGGAAGGATTGTATCTAACTGAGCTGGGGACTTGACATCTTAGCTAGGCAACTAATATTATAGAATAGAGTTTTCTAATAACTCCTGCACATATACATAAAGGCTTATATAAAAATTTTTTTTTTTTTTTTTTTTTTTGTTTTTTTTTTGAGACAGGGTCTTGCTTTATAGTTCAGGCTGGCCCTGAGTTCACTATGGAGCCCAGGCAAGCCTCGAACTCAGCAATCCTCCTGTCTCTGCCTCCCGAGTGCTGGGATTACAGGTGTGAGCCACCACGCCCGGCTTTATATAAAATTTTATGAGAAATTATTGTTTATTTTCCTATGCTGCTATAAAAAGGTACCTCAAAATTTAGCGATTTAACAAAACACATTACAGTAGCTCTAGATTTCAGAAATTCATATTTTCCTTTAAGCAATCACACTGACTAATGTAATTATTATTATAAAGTGGTCACCATGATTGACACTATTTCTAAGTTGTCTACTGGGGAGCTACAGGTCAAATCTACAGAACATCTTCATAGATCTTTATTTGCCAAAAGCAAATTTATTTTTGTAGTACTCATGATACATTTGAAGTTCAAAAACTGATGAATGAAAATTTGCTTTGAAGAGATATTTGAGATTTTGCCCAAATGAAAACAACTTTCACCAAAGAAATGACACTGGTTTTATTATACAGTAATAATAGCAACTATTATTACTGTTGCACACTTAATACCAGCCATGGTGTTTGTGCACATCAATCCTCACTATGAAACAATGAGTTAGCTACTATGTTTATCTCTAGATGAGGGAGCTTTAAGATGAGGGAGCTGATCTTTAAGATGAGGGAGCTGAAACACAGATGTGAAATTTATCCCAAGTCACATGTAAGAAGAGGGAAAGATGGATATGGGGCAATGGCTTCAGTGCAAGTGTGCTGTCCAAGTGGCTCTGAAAAATACTTAAGAGCACAATTCTCTTCAACAGGCTGCAAGTGCATTTATTCTAAATTTACAGTGGAGAGTTAAGGCAGCACAGGGCTCAGGGCAACTCCCGAGGCTTTGGCCTCTGAAACTCATTCTAAATTTTAAATGACTTTTCTGTTACTCAGCTGTATTTTGAGATCATTCCTCATTGTACCCTTTAGGTGTATTTTGGGTTCTGATATCCTCAAGTGGAGGCAATAAATACTATGATTTTAATAACCTTGAAAACCTGTTTTAGTGTGTGGTACCAGATATTTTTACAAAATCAAATGACTGACTTTTTGCAAATTATAGCACTACCATCCTAAATGTGCACTTCCTAGGAGGATTATATTTGTTATTCATTTATTAGAATTTGTTCAGAATGCCAGTTGACTCATATTTTCAAATTTATTTTGTGTGTGAAATATTGCCTGTTCACAAAACCAAAAAATATACACAGAAGGCTCTAAAGTGAGTGTGGAAGAGATCTTTCTGTTATACTTGGGACAGTTCTGTGACTCTCCATGCAGTATACCTCCGTCAAGGTGACTGTTCTGACACCAATTTGTAAAGTTGCAGCTGTAATGGGGGAAGGGCTCCTCCAATTGGTTTGGCTGTCAGGAGTGTTACTCATTCCAGTCTACTCAAATAAGGTATGAAAATTTTGACTGCAGTAGTCTATTTAAAATCTTAACCAGAGGAATTCTTCCCTTGAATATTATAAAATAATTAGATTTGAATAGGTGACTCACTGACTAGAATGAGAAGTAGATATATGGTCGGTATATGAGAGTTTTGAGGACATTTCCAATTTTCATTCATTAGATGTAGGTGTGAAATGTTCTTTAGCCAAGTAGAGCTAAAAATGCATCTTTCTTGTTGTTCAAACTTCTCTTTTTCAGTTGTTCATGAAGTGTTAACATGTTCTGTGGGACTGTTACTAGCCTGGATTGGTTTGTTTCTTTCCTTCCATTATTGAGCTTGACCTTGTTTTTATTTTTTTGGAGGTATGGTCTCACTTTGTAGTTCACCCTGGTCCTGAGCTCACTGTGTAGCCCAGGAAAGCCTCGAACTCAGCAATCCTCCTGCCTCTGCCTCCCGAGTGCTGAGATTGCAGGTGTGAGCCACCATGCCCGGCATTGTTGTGTGTAGTTACCAGGGATGAAACTTGGGACCTTGAGCTTGCCAGAAAGATTCCAGGACCACTGAGCTAAATCACAAGCCTGTCTTTGCTTTCTAACTACACTCTCCTTCAAAGCTCATCTCAAGTGCAGAATAAATCATTTTGTGATATTTTCAAAATGCTTGCTCCTGTGTACCTATGAGCATGGTATGGCTTCTCTTAACATCTGTGTGATCCTGCAGCTTTAATCTTTACATTTTTCTCTACCTATATTTACTTCAGTCTTCCTATAAAGCCAGAGGAAAACAAGTATTTTTAACCCATTTATTTTGGTTGAGTGAATTACTAAATGAACTAAGCTTAAAATGAAGTTTCTTGTTTGGGTTAATAGAGCCCATAAAACACATAAATACTTATGTATGCATACACACATGTATGGCAGTATTAATATCAAGAAATTTTGTGTCATACAATTAGGCACCCTTCATGGTGTCTATTGCTCTGGAATGTTAGTCTTTTTCCACTTTGGCTCAATGTTATCCAGGATGCTTTTCTTTCCAGACAGTGCCCACACTTTAATTCATTACTGGTAGACAATTCTTCAATTCTCTGTCATCTTTAAAGCCATTTTAAATCATTTAGGCAGTAATATTCTTCTGAACTTTGCTATCATAACTTAAAGCCACAGAACACACACTCTTATAAACTCAGCATTTATTTAAACATTTTCCAGAATATGGAGTTCTGCCTATGCCACCATTCAGTGTATTCTGCCTTGTTACAGGCTGACAGAACATTTTCTATGAAGAATAGCTCATCAACTTTCAAAAGAAAAAAGTTTTATACAAATCTTGTATCTTTAGAGTGTTTTATGCAAGTGCCTCTGTCTACTTTTTGCAGAGATGATAACTGTCATCACAAATTCTAAGAAATTTACATTGAAACTAATTAGTTACATGGTAAATTAGATTAAAACTTTAAGGCTTGTATACATGGAAAATGGATAGCATAATGTATATGATTAAGCTACAGATTATTAAACTATAAAAAGATTTGATAAGATGTCACTAACAAAATTTATTGAAACAAAAGCTCAAATTTCTAAAGGAAATATCTGGATTTCTAAATAGTAAACACAAATATGTGAATTAGTTAATATTATGATAATTATTCTGTGTAAGTTTATGGCTTGTTTGCATAATACCTCAGCCTGTGAACCATTAAACATGAAACAGAAAATAAAGGAGCTTGGTCATTTTCACTAGAAATCCCCAGAAAATACTCATTAGCTAAAATTTTGAAATATGTCAATTTTTAAAAAATTTAGATTTGACTGTTGTCTTTTTAGAAATCTTGGATAATCCATGTGTCTAAATTTGTATATTAGAAAACTGCTTGTATTAACCAGGAATTTATGTAAAGCATGAAGAATGTAATTCTTAGGCTTACTTAAGCCTAGAAAAGATGCAAGGTGTGCTGTTATCACCCTACATTAGTGATTTATCCAACACACACAACTTAAAAAAGAAGCTTATTGGCTGTCACAGTTTCCAGTGATTCATTCCAAAGTCAGATAGATCGAAGTCAGCAATTGCCTGGTGGAAGGGCCTGGCAGAGAGCAACTGCTCATCTCCTGTCAACTGGGACACAGAGAGAGATGGGAATGGCTAGGGATGAGAACACACCATTTAAGGTCAGACTTCTGGCATTCCAGTTCTTCCTACCAGGCCCCAGCTCCTAACAGCGCAATCAGTCCCCATGATTCAATCAACTTTCAAAAGCCCAGCCTCTATTTTTATTACTATCATATTTTTCTTACCCTTGTTACTTACCCCTACACCCCATTTCCCTTTAAAAATTTTTCATTTCACAATATTTACAGGAAATGAAGGGGGAAACAAAGTTTATGTATATAGGGACAGAAAGTTGTAGGTTGGGTGAGGGAATGGGAAAAAATGGGAATTAAACTGTGTCATATGCTGGTGCAAATTCTCAATATTGTGTGTGATCACGATGTACATATTAATATACCAATAAAGATTCAAATTAGAAAACAAAAGCCCCGCCTCTGAACACAAAACTTTTCCTGAACAATTTAGATCTAAATCAGAACACAGTGAGGGATAAACCATTGCATCTCAGCCACCTACCCTCAGGGAAAATTCCTAGTGGGTTTATTTACTCTTTGGAGGCAAAACCTGCATCCTTTAGGGGTGTTCTTCTGGTCCATTTACCCAGTGTCTTGCCAAAACTTCTGGTCTTGAGTGAGGTTTAGTTAAAAGAAGCCTCTGTAAGTACTGTCTAGTCTGCTCTGCCACTTGAACTATATGGGCCAGCAGATACTATGATACTTGGGTTGTCATGAGTAGAAAGAGATTCTGTTTGGAGTCTCTGACAGGTCCTCATAGGTGAATCAGAGCAAGGCTCTTGAAATAGTTCTTAGGCTGACACTGGGCATTAGTGGAAACTGAACACCTAACCATGGGACACTAAGATAGCATGTGACCTAAAATGACCATCATGAGGTGGATGCTACCTGATCTCCCAAGTCCTAAATTTGGACATACACAAGTTTATCATCAAGTAAAAGTACTATGTAGGTGATCATAGGAAAGTAGGTCCAGGATGTACAAGTAAGTTACATGAAGTCGCCTAAATGTTCATGGTTCCTACTTCTGCTACCCTATGTATTGTACCCTGATGACACACACCTGTGGCTTTATGGGTGTAGATTATGATCAATTGACAGAGAAACAGATGGTGAGGGCCCAGTTTAGAGATGTGACTGCATGTTGTACATGCACCACCTGAAAGTGGACATTTTCATCATGATAACCTCGTCCCATGACATCCCCTAAGGACAGTGGTGAAGCGAAATCTTCCCATTGAGCAGATCTTTGAGCCATGTACCTGGTTGTACATTTTTACTTGGAAGAAAAGGTGGCCAGAAGTGTGAATATACCAATTCATGGGCCATAGTCATGGTTTAACTGGATGGTAAGAGACATGAAAGGAACATTAATGCAAAATTGATGACAAAAACTTTTGTGGAAGAGGCAGGTGCATAAATCCCACCATATGGGAAGTGAATCTAAACATATAAGATCAGTAGAAGAGGACTTTAATAATCAAGAGGCTAGGATGACCCTCATTCTGTAGAGAGTTATTAATCTCTTCCCTCAGCCACCCTGCATTGCTCAGTGGACTCAGTAACAGTGTAGCCATGGTGGCAGGGACACAGCTGATACATCAGCTAAGCAATAGAGACTTCCCTTTACCAAGGCTCATCTGGGTACAACCACCGCACAATACCTGGCATGATAGAGCCACACTGAATCTCTGACATGACACCATTCCATTGGGCAATCACCCTGCAATGCAGTAGCAGGATATTGAAACACTCTCATCTGAGAAAGGGCAGTGCTGTGTCCTTATTAATGTACACACTTATTTGAGGTATAAATTTGTCTTCCCAGAAAGTAATGCTTCTGCTAAAATTACCATCACACAATGCCTCAACCACACTTGTGGTAATCCATACAGCATTGCTTCTGATCAAAGAATGCATTTCATGGCCAGATGTGTGTGGCAATGGGCTCTAGCTCAAGGAATGGGTTGTTCTCACCACGTTCCCCACCCTAGAAGTGGCAGGGTTAATAGAACAAAATGGTGGAATGGCCCTGTTGAATATGTAATTATAGCACTAGCTAGATGGCAGTACTGTGCTGGGCTGGAGAAGGGTTCACCAGAAAGCTGTATATGAAGAAAATGCTACATTTCCTTCATCTTCAGCAGTACCACAGAAGGTTTTAGTCATTCATCTGGCAGGGTAATATATTTATTCCTAAAGATTCTAAGTCATTTATTATCTTGCCTGCATTCAGTTGTTTTGTTTCCAGCACACTTTATTAATCTAGCATGGTAATACTTGAAGACATCTTGAAAGAGTCCCGTCCTTCCACCTATAGTTCCTTATTTCTGTTATGTACTAGTTGCCAAGTTTCCCCTAGGTGATCTCAATGAATCACTCCTGCAAACCTTCTATTTCCCTTTTTAGCTTGTTGACTCAGAGGCATGTGGAGCCCAAAATGACCAGAGGGAAATAGTAACTTCCACTTCAATCAAATCATTGCTATTCCTCCTGGAAAAGGCTTCCTTGCATAACTGTCAATATATTATCTTGATTTTGTTCTTCTAGAGAATCCTAAAACACACCTGTAGCATAAGCACAGTTGCATAGCATATTATAGTTTGGATTACAGTAAAATTATCCTAGTATACAACTTACATTTTCATTTTCAAAGAAATACATTAATCCTTCCTACATTTTGAACAGACTTAATGTCTTGTTGAGAAGATTAAACATGCATTGGCTAGACATTAAGCGCTTTATGAAGATCTAACATGCTGCAGTAAAAGACTCTAACATCTTCAGTGGCAGTTTTCCCAAGGATCAAGAGAAACACTTAAACTTGTATATGGAGAACCGATCAGTATAGCTGCCTCAGCAGTGTTTCCAGATTACGCAGGTGTTTTCAAAGCCATCCAAAACTATCAGATATTTTATTTATATGAGAGGTCAAGTAAAACATCTGTTTTCTAAATTCTTCAGTCTGTAGAAAATTAACAAATGGGGTATCAAAATTGAGATGATTTCATGATTAAGAGGATGCCCTGGGTGCTTCCACACTATAGAAAACTGGGTGTTTACAGAAACTACAGAAAAAAAGGAAAGAGACAGTGTAAGATAGTTGACCTTTGTGTAAACATACAAAACAGTTTCAGAGGAATTTGTACTTAGATTTTGCTTCTGTTTTTAAATTTTAGCTTCAATAATATAGTTCAACTAAAAGAGATGTACAGCATAATCATGATCTGAGATGGTGCTACAACTGTAATGAACTTATTCCTAAACTCAGAGCCTGGACAGGTTTCTTTTTGTTAGATCCTTAGGTATGTCCCTTCCCGAGGATATTCTCCCATCTTCTCCTTTTATCCACAGGCTTCTGACCCTTTTAACTTACTTCTAGTGGTGACTAGTTTTGAGCACCCACCCATTGTAAGTCCAGACATGAGGCAAGAAGTTTGAGTCCCTGAGATCAACAGTACAAAGGACATACCTCTAAACAGACATTTTAAAAATGAGTAATATGCTGCACTGTCAATATTTTTGGTAGTCAAACTCTTATTGACATAAAAGTCTGTCTTATTACATGTTGAGTTTCTTTCCTCTGTCTTTCTTTTGTTTACTTGCTCTCATCTTTCTCCTTTTCCATAATGATTGAACAGTCTACATGTCAAGTACTTTGTATACACAGGTAAAGTTTATACAATGAAAGTTTATAATTTTGTGTTGCTTCAGTATGTATTTTTGAATGCACATTTAGCTTTTCTTGTGCCGGAGCTAAGGCCTAGCCAGTTTCTAGTTGTACACCACACCTATAGTCTTCATGCTAGCCATCAGATATAAATATTAGAGCCTTATCTCCAGCCTAATAGACTGACTTCCGATTCCCAGCACTTCTTTAAATGGACAATTGAGGTATTTGGCTGACAATTTAGTGAGCCACCTGCTGTTCCCATATGGAACTGCTATCATTTATACCTTCTCTCCCTGCCTGTACTCTTTGCCAGTGTGTGTGGGCACCAGGCATGCCATGTGCCTCCAGTGTTTATAAGTACTACAAACTCTTAAGCTTCCACCCTGTAGTTAGTTGTGCCATTGGAGCCTGGGCCACAATCTAGCCCCTGAAAGCAGAGTTATCTGGAATTACCCAGGCCGGTAGATACACTCTCACTGCTTTTCTGTCAGGTCTCTGCATGGTGGTGGGGACAGAAACTATCAATGAAGTTGATAAAGAATTTCAAAACATTGCATTAAAAACAATATGATCTTCAAAGGGTCCATAATTTCAAAAGGGAGAAGCTGTAAACAAATAATTAAAAAATTTTTCTAGGAGTATGAAGTCTAGACAATGATAGTACAAAAGTGTATAATTAATGCAAAATCCAAAAGGTTGAATATTTCATTGAATATAAGGCTCTTGTGTGTATTATTTGTGAATGAATACCAGTTGTTAGTTTGGCTGGGGAAGGAGTCAGTCTGAAGAGAACCATACATACTGAAGATCAGCATGATAACTTAAGAGAACTGTATGTAATTTGTTGGTCATTGGTTATTTGCCTATGTTTGGCAGAACATGACAATGGAAAGACAAGATCGATTACTAAGGTATTACATGCCATGCCAGGTACTTTGAAACTCATCCAGTGGACAGGACAGACATTCAAAGGATTTTAATTCAAGAAAGTATTTATGTAAAATAGCTGTGGGGAAAATCGTTCTATAATTGGAGTGGCAAGATGAAAATTATAAAGGTTCTCTTGAGAGTTACAAAAGTTTCCATGTACAAGTAGAGCAGAATACTACAGAAGGAGGAGCTTAAACAACAGAGATTTATTTTCTCACAATTTTAGAGGCTAAATCCAAGGTCAAGGTGTTGGCAGGTTCATTTCTTCTGATGATTCTGTTTGCTTGAAGATGGCTGCTCCCTTGCTGGCCCTTACCTGGCCTTTTCTCTGTGCAGGAAAGTCTCTGACATTATCCTCTTTTTATAAGAACATCAGTCCCACTGGCTTACAGCCCCATCATTATAATTTAAACATTTTTAACTCGCTGAAGGGCCTATTTCAAAATATGTCACATTTAGGGTTAGAGCTTCAACATGCCTTTGGTGAAGACAATTCCACAACATTCTGCCTCCTGCATTCCCCAAATCCAATTTTTCCTTACATACAAAATGTATGATGTGTATATACAATGTATCAATAAAGATAAAAGTAAACTAAAAGAAGAAAGAAAAAATGTATTCTCTCTTTTTCACACAGCTTCAAAAGCCTTACACTTTTCATCTCTAACTCAGTCTGATGTCTCACTTTAAAAATACCTGTAACGGGTATGAGTGATACTTGAGACATTCACCATCCAAGGACACATTTCTGTCTTTAGAATCTGTTTTGCGTTCAAAATACAATGGAGGTGTAGGATTAACACTCCTATCTCTGGGGGAAATTGAAAGGCAATAAACAATGATGGGCCTTAAGTACATTCAAAACATAACAAAGCAAATTCCAAAAGACTTTAAGTCTTGAGAACCGTCCTTGTTTACTAGATTCTGTGTTCCCCAGGGTCACTGTAGCATAACACAATAGTACTCTCACAGCTCGAGGAGCTGACCTCACACCACTCTGTATCTTGGAGTGGGTGGGGCTGGCTCTTGGGGAACTAGGAGGCAGCAGTCTCACCTACTGAGTCTGAAAAGGAGGCATTCTTATGCCTCAGACTACTCTACTTGCAGTCCAAACTGGCAACATCTCCACTGGTATACCTTAGTCTCTGTTCTTAGATTGAGCCTACAATTTTTGATAAAATCCATGAATTATCACTTTGTCTCCTTTCTCACTTTTTGATGTATTTTCCAAATACTCTTTATAGTTTCTTTTTTTTAAAACAATTCCTTTCATATGTTTCTGTCATACATTTTAGTCACAAAGTGATAAAATTCAGGTTGTACCTTCCACACTGCACTTAGAAATCTTCCCAAATACCAAAGTTAATCTCCTCTCTACAACAAGGATCGTCTTTTCCCTAGCACTAAGCCTTTCAGTGCAAGTATCTGTATTATTCAAGGTTCTCCGGGGACACAGAACAAATAGAATGCATAGTATAGTCTTGTGTTGCATAGCAACATCTCAGTTAACAATGGACTAAATAAACAATGATGATTTCAATGTATCACATTCGCAAGTGATATCATAGCTGCCTTAATTTATGTGAGTATTCTCCCGCTTACATAATCACAATATTGCCCAATGATCCACTTCTCAGAAGAGACCCTTGCTGTCCAGTTACATGTGACATATATTGTAAGGAACTGCCTAGCATGATTGCTGAAGCCGAAAAGTTTGAATCTGCATGTGAGCTGGCAGAACTGTGGCCCAAGAGAGATTAAGATTCAAGTCTAGTTTGAAGACCAGCAGGCTGTCTACTGGGGAGAATCAATAGTGCGGACGGATCCTGAATCCATGTGCTGGAAGTTTTCTCTTGCTTAGGAAGGCTGGTGTTTCTCTTTTGTTCAGGACTTCACCTGTGTGGATGAGGTGTATTCAAATTATGGAGACCTATCTAATTTACCCAAAATTCATTTATGTAAGTGTTAATCTTATACAGAAAAGCACTCTTTAAGTTAACACATAAAAATAATAATCATGCAAGTATATTAATTTATCTGTGTGGGAGATACTATGAAAATTACATATGTGATGTTGAGGATGACATAGATTTCAAACTTATGTGACTGGGAATTTGGTGTTCTTAAAAACTAAAATATACTTTAGGTTTAGTAGAGCAGATAGGAAAATACAATTTTGAGTATGGTGGGGGCAAAATGACTAAGGAACAGAGAATAGTCTTCTGTTGGGAAATGTATTCAGAAGATTGGCTCATGTGAAACTGAATTATTTAGGTCCTTGATACTATAAGGGGAGTTATAGTAGCTCAAAGATCTGAGAATTCTGAGCTGTATAAAACTTGCTGTCATTTGGTCACTAGGACATGTGAGTCCATTTCTGGTGATGGTTAGGTATTGACAATATATTGGCCCATAGACTACACCTGAATCACAGAAATCTGGGCAAAATGAGGGACTTCTCTCTGAAACATGAAAGAAGGTGAAAAATCATTCTTAAAAATCCACTCAGCCTCATTCATAAGCTCAAGTTAGATAAGCAATCATAAACATCTGTAGTGGGAGAATGAATAATTACATTTTAATATGAAAATACTGAAACATACAAATATAGGTCAATCTGCCCATCAGCCAGGTTTGATAATCATCAACATTTTAAAGTCTTTTTTCATTTTCTGTCTCAGAACCTCTTTCATTATCCTGCTACTTTAATATTTTAATTTCACAAACATGTAAGTTTTCTAGAATTTTTTAATGTACCTGTAACAAGTAAAATTTTAAGAAATAAAAACAGAGCCGGGCGTGGTGGCTCATGCCTGTAATCCCAGCACTCGGGAGGCAGAGACAAGAGGATTGCTGGGTTCGAGGTTTGCCTAGGTAGGCTACATAGTGAGCTCAGGGCCAGCCTGAACTACAAAGCGAGACCCTGTCTCAAAAAAACCAAAAAAAAAAACAAAAAAAACAGGATAACATGATTGCAGTGTATTTTCATTTTTCATCCTGTCAATGAATATTAATTTGATTGAATCAATATCCACACATTCTTTTTTCAGAGTCATCTCTTAAGCATGTCCAAATACATAATACCTGCTGCCCTCTCACTATCTTTCAAAACATTTATTCATTGAATAAATTGTTACTTTATTTTCTTTGACATTTCCCACATTCTGGACAGAGAGCATCTTTATGATAACATATCTACTACTCCTCATATTTATTTAAATTGAATTCTTTATTGTACAATTTATATACCTCTCACAATCACATATAACACTGGGGAACTTGTACCAGTATATGACACAAGTCAATTCTCATTTTCACCCATATCCCTACCCACCCACACCTCCCCACCTCCTTTATACATACTCTTTTATTTTCTTTCAGAATCATATTTATTCCTTCCCCTCATTACATTCCCACACTAAATTTCCTATGGAAATTTCCCACTCTATAAAAACTGTCATACGTTCTAGAGCTCATTTGCATCTACAGGTGTTCATATCAAAGAGAAGATCTGGTATTTGCTTATCTGTGATCTATTTATTTCAATTATTAGTATATCCTCCAGGTGTCTCCATTAGCACATAAATGAATCAATCTTGTCATTCTTTATGGCAGAATAATACTCCATTTTATAAAAAAAAAAACACATCTTTATCCAGTCTCTAGTTGATGGGCATTTGGGTTGTTTCCAAGATTGACCTATCACGAACAAGCTGCTATGAACAAGGGTGTACATCTGTCTTTCCAATGTGATTGTTTAAATTCTTTTAGTTATATTCCTAGCAGGGGTAGAGCAGGGTCAAATGGGACCCCTAGTCCTAGTTTTCTGAGAAATCTCCACACGGATCTCCACAATGGTTGCACAAGTCTGCAATCCAACCAACAGTGGAGAAGGGTTCCTTTCTCCCCACAACCATGCCAGCATTTATTGTTGGTTGATTTTGTGATAGCTGCCATTCTTTTTTTTTTTTTGATAGCTGCCATTCTTTGTGGAGTGAGATGAAATCTCAGTGTTGTTTTCATTTGCATCTCTCAAATGACCAGTGATGTTGGACATTTCTTCATATACTTCTTGGCTGATTTGACTTCTGCCTCTGAGAAGTGTCTGCTCATTTCAGATGCCCATTTTTGAATTGGGTCTTTAAACTTGGGGAGGCTGATATGTTTGAGTTCTTTGTATATTGTCGATAATAGCCCTTTGTCTGATAAACAGCTAGTAAAGATTTTTTTCCCATGTTGTTTGTCATCTTTTAGCAGTGCCAGCAGCTTCTTTGGCTGTGCAGAAGCTTTTCAGTAGGATGAGATCCCATTTGTTGACTTCTCATGCTTTTTGTAAAATGATAAAGGATCTAAAATCCTGACTCAATCTTCTTAATTAGTTATCAACTAGAATAGATCATGGATGGTGCTGTGTAATTCCTTGCATCACATCACCAGGCTTGGGACTCTTGCTGTTCCTGTTTGCGGACGTTAATATTAATCAGTGGGTGTAGGTGTTGTCATCCTCATCTGTCCTTTCTAAAGTTGCCCATTAACTTCTCACAAGTGACAACAGACATTTGTAATTGCAACTTAGATATATTATGTGGAGAGATTTTGAAATGATGTTTTAAAAAATTCTGCCAGTTTTGCATTTAATAGCTGTTATTCTTCCATAGAAAAGGATGTATGTAATCAAATATTTCATGCCAGAAAGGTAAGATATATCTATGGTTTTCTTAATCTTTTAGTACTTTTCAGTTTCAGGACAGAAAATCTTATTGTATTTCGCAATAACCATCATACATTCTAGAACTCATTAATAAAAAAGGAAACAAAACTTAAGTATTTAGGGGGTGGGTGTTGTAGGGTGGGTAGAGAAACAGAAAAAAAAATGAGAATTAAATTGTGTCATATACTGGTACAAATTCCCAATACTGAGTGTGATCATGATATGATGCATATATACAATGTACCAATAAAGATAAAAATAAAAAAATAATTCTTACTCTAGTAATTTACAAGCATAGCTACAAAGATACAGTTAGGATGATCATCCTGTAAATAAAATAATAAAATTATCTCTATGATGTTACTTAATATAGCTAGTATATTAAACTTCATATTAAATGTTTGTTCTAGCTGAATTGATTGAGATACAAAATATCAACTTTCTTTAGACACTTATTTTAGCATATATTAAAACATGATTATATTGTCAATACATATTAATTTTACAAATTGGGATTTACCATGTTATTTTTCTCTATACACACATCATGTATTGATCATATTCATCTGTTTTTCTTCTATCATCATCATCCTTTTCCATCTTCTAGCACCCTTTGCAGTACCCAGAAACTAGTTTTCTACTATTAGGTCAACTTTTATAATAACCTTTATAAAATGAGATAAAATAGGTGATAGTTATCTTTGCATCTGACTTATTTAATTTAACATGAAATACCCAGGTCCTTCCACTTTGTTGCAAATGACAGCAGTTCATTCTTTATGGATAAATGCTACACTACTGTGCTTTTATATGCCAAATTTTCTTTACTTGTTCATATGTTGGTGGGCACCTATGCTGATTCCAAGTATTATTATAAATAGTGTAGCAATTAGTAAGGACAGGGATAACTGTATAATTATACTAGCCCCCCCTTTAGTGTTTTGAAGATTCTTCCTACTTTTTCAATAGTGGCTATACTAATTTTACATTCTCATCAACAGAGATGAATTCATTTGTATCAACACCCTCACCAGATTTTTTCATTTGGTTTGTTTCATTGATAATAATCATTCTGAGATGAGATATTATCTCACTTTTTTTTCCATTTCCATTTCCTTGATGACTAATAATATCCATCATTTTTCTTGTGTTTCTTGGCCATTTGTATTTCTTCTGTTGGGAAATGTATTTAGATGATTGGTTCATTTTAAACTGAATTATTTAGGTCTTTGATAAATGTTTTGAATTATTTCTATATTTTGGATATGAAGCTTCTGTCTTATAATGAGCTGGTAAATGTTTTCTCCCACCTAATACCCTATTTCTTCATTCAGTTGATCAATTGTTTTAGTGTGCAGAAGCTTTCAGTTTGATGTAATCTTATTAGTCAGGATTTTTGTTGCTGTTGTTGGTGTTGCTTGTGCTCTTGGAGTCCTATCCAGAAAAATCATTACTTATTTAAACATAATGAAGTGTTTTTCCTATGTTTTACCATAATACTTTCAGGATCTTAGGTCTTACATTAAGTCCTTTGAAATATTTTGAGTTGATTTTGTTCATGGTGTGAGGCCTGTAGACATTTGAGATTAAAAATACCTTCATGTAGGTAAGACAGTTTTTTAAGCATTATTTGCTGAAGAAGCTGAACTTCCATATATGTTTCTTCCTACTTGACAATATCTGCCACAGGAAGAAAGTGTTCAAAGGGAAAAGGGAAGAGGAGGACAGGGGGAAATAAAAAATGGAAAGAAAGAATTTGATAGTAAAAATGGAAAGAACACTTATGTATCCAGGGGAAAGTGAGAATCAAGATATGTCATGTACAGGTATATGTTTTTAATGTTGAACATGATCAGAATGTATATGTAAAATCTACCAATACTAACTTTTAAAAAATATGTATGTTTCTTGCATTTTTATTAATACCAAATTAATTGCAGATGTGTGATATTCCTTTTGGGTTCTCTATTATCTTCCTTTTTTTTTTTTTTTGGCTTTTTGAGACAGGGTCTCGCTTTGTAGTTCAGGCTGGCCCTGAGCTCACTATGGTGCCAAGGCAAGCCGCGAACTCAGCAATCCTCCTGTCTCTGCCTCCCAAGTGCTGGGATGACAGGCGTGAGCCACCACGTCCGGCATTAAGATCTTCCACTTTTTAAATAGTTTATGGCTAGACATTTTATTAAATTTGTAGATATTAAGAGTGCAATTGCTTTCATTGTTTCTCATTTCATCATTTCTTTCCTTATAGATGAAAAGAAAAGGTACTAATGTTCTGTGTTGATTTGAATCCTGCTACTGCACTAATTTCATTCATTAGTTTTTGTTGTAGTCTAGGTTGACTATAGATAAATGGGTATCATTTGAAAATAAGAATAGTTTTATTTCCTCTTTTGTTATTTATGTGATGCATTTCTTTTCTTGCCTAATTTTTCTGGCTAAAATTTTTAATGTTGGATAAGAGTGGAGTGAGTAGATATTCTGGTTCCTAATATGAATTGAAATCTATATCAGTGTGATTTGGATTTGGATATCGGTTGTAGATTTGTCATATATGGACTTTGTTGTGTTGAGGTGCAGACTCTTCTGTACCTAATTTGTTAGGGGAATTAATCATTTTATCTTGTTTTTTTTTCTGAATCTATTGAGTTGATTATAAAATTTCTATCCTTCATTCTATTTATGTGATTTATGTATTGATTTGTTTATGAATATCTCTTTT